>JAKTUH010000030.1:0-51946 GCA_030556585.1 Geotrichum carabidarum
GCGTCCTTGTGCAGAGCTGGAATGGGAGTAGACTTGAACGCCCCAAGGGTTCTCCGAATCCCCAGATTCTGGATCTGTTGGATTTCTTCCTTCCTTGTTTCGCTTAGCCTGCCATACCAGACCATCGATCCAAACTCTAGTATAGGCCGAACGCAAGACTGATAGAGCTGCTTCATCGTGTGACCAGTTACGCCTTTGATGACGCCCCCCAGTCTTGCAATTCTGCCCAGGACCCTCTTTGCTTTCGAAACTGGCTTAGAGAGTGTCGGCGTTACTTCCTCCCTTTATCTATCCACTTCATTTGTATCTCGTGTATCAAAATTCATGCTTTGCTATTTAACTGCTATATAAAAGGTTGACCTTTGATTTTGTTTTGCCATTTATCTGCTAGCATGATTATATATTTCATGTGGTTCTTGTTACAACAACAAAATCACAAAAAACACCTTGCGGGATTCTAATGGCAACTCAAATGCTCTCGCCAAAAGCTGCCACTGGCTTGTTTTAATCTGAGTTTATTTGTTTAAAGCGGGTTGATGGGACACAAAAAAAAACGGATGAGATCACGAGAAGTTTAGCCTAAAGAATCTAGATTAATTCTGCTGTGGGTAGTATCAAAAAATTCAAAAAACTCTGTCTCTCATATTGACATAGAAGCTTAGATTAACTGCCTATCCGTTTTACTACAACACAGTTAAGTAGATTTCGTGAGACTCATATTGTGGGAAGCTCACAAAGGTTTTCCCCAGCTTGATGATGCTATTGGCACGTCCTGTTAACAGGATGAGTTCCTTCCGTGCTTGGATCAAATCCATGGGAAATCTGGGGCCATTGTCTTTTTGAGAATAGGAAAGCCTTAATCTTGCAGTTCTTAATTACTGCTGCCGTCTGTATCAGACCAATTTATAGAATATGGCTTCCTCAATGTTTATAAATTCAGACATAAAATTTATGACTCTCTATCTCGACCCATATTGACCGTTTTCCTTATCTTAGCAGCCTAATATTTCTAGTTGACAGAAGACTATGCGGATAGTGACATAAAAATTGCTGTACTGTTGTTGCATTCTATTGGAAGATAGAATTCAAATTGTATCATATTTAAAATGAAGATTGATATTTTTTTTGGTGGTTGAAAGTTTTGTTATTGTTTTCATAATTGTAACCAAGTTAGGGATTCTCAAATCTTTGAAACTAAGATCTCAGTTGAAGTAGAGACTGCAGTATTAGTATGAAATACAAAAGAAGTTTTGACAGCAAATAAAATTAAATCTTTGAGCTGATATATATATATATAAGATTTGCTACGCTGTGCTTTATCGAAGGTCACCCCAGATTTGCACCTTGAACAAAACAAACTTGAGGTCTATGATAATTCCTACAATTTAAATTTTTCATGTAACAAAAACCCGAAAATCAGAAGTTTTAAGCAATTATTTCAAGGAGACGGGAGGACCTACGTAGACATGAGCTCCAGACGGAAGGACCTACTTAGACATGAGACGGAAGAACAATAAACCTGGAGAGTTTAAATCTCCGCCATGATTCTCCCATGTGAACTTGTGTGGCCTCTAAATCATTGATATAATGGCATCAATTGGCGGTGAGACCCTTGCTCCGAAAGGAAAAATACAGAGAGTTTAACAATGATTCGCGGGGAAACTTAAGAAGGAAATGCATGGACAGGTTTTGACCATAATCTGCTTGCGTTTTCTAATGTGTTGTCATGCTCGCGTGGTCTTCCCGCTTGCAAGAAAACAGAAAAATCAATGCTTCATGTTAATATACAGTTGGTCTTGTCTATGTGTTTGCAATAACTTGAAGTTTTTCTAAAATGGAATATATGAAATGCAAGGACGGAAGGAGTATATCATGACATATTTATTTATCTGAAGTTGGTTTTGAGATATGAATAATTGAGTGAGTATCAAAAAATTAAGCATTAGAACCTTAGAGTAGTTGCTTTTAGAGGTAATTTTTGAAAGAGATCAAAATTAAATACCTGGGCCCCGTTGTAGAAAGGCTCATTGAACTTGTGCCATGCGAAAGGCTCAATGCCAACATGCAACTCTAATGCCAAATTGAACCATGCATAATCTCTAAACTTGTAAAAATTTCGACTAGCAGATATATTTGTGGTGTGAAGTCACTTGTTTTGAAGGGGGAACTACGGTCGGATGAACACTTGCAAATCGCGGTGCGCCTGTTAGAATGTTGAAGAATAAGGTTGTCCCGTAGATAAAATGGAAAGAAAAATCTTATTCATCAAAAAAAAAAAAAAAGTGTTTTTGTCATTCTTTGTGGGGCTGTTATATTAGTTGCACCGATGAGTTCTTCCATGGATAAAGGACGAATCCGTGAATGAGGGGTCGAGAGAACCCATCCTTTTCAAAATACAAGCTGAATTCCTTGAGTTAAAAAGTTATTGGAAAAAAGTTTACTTCTGAAGCATTAGTTAAATTTCCATTGTATTAAGATTCCGTGTGGTCTCAAAACTCTCTGAAATGATATCAGATTTTTATAACCACAAATGCAACAGACCTCTTTACAAAAATTTTGAGTAACCAAAAATAAAATAATTTCTAAAGCAGTTCATGAAAACTTTAGAAAAGCCAGGTAGGATATGTTTGGATTGGTTAAATCTGTTCCAAGAACAATTAACTCACAGATTGGACCTAATTTCAACTCCAACTTTTCGCTCTAAATAATTTTAGAAAAAAATATGAATTAAAAATGAAAGTGATCTATACCAATTTGACAATTTGTTGAAGAGAAATATTGGTTGTTTGGACCCAGCGGCAAGACAACATGTCAGGATTGAAATTAAGAAATGATTTCATTTCGTCTTTCGATTAATTTTCAAAATTAATAACTTTTTATCAATTGATTATTTGGTTTTGATCCGGTGCACTCTTTAATTTGACTCATTGGTCAGATAAAAAACAGCATTTGGCTTCGAAAATTCTATTCACCATATGTTGTCTAGAATAATGACAATTTCAAGAAGATTTTTGAATATATTGAAAAAGATTATAAATCCAGTATGTGAATAGTACTACTGAGCGGTATTCCAATCAAAATTTTACCAGGCTAATAGTTACTCCGAGTCGTTCGATAATAAAAGATGATCAAACATTAAAGCCATTGGTTGCTCTTAACTTGCGGATAAGACTATGATTGGTTCTATAATCGAATTTGTGAACAGGAAATAGGCTTGATTGCAATATTCAAGTCAATCAATTGCTTTGACCATGAAAACTCAATTCTCAGATAAAAATGTAATATAAAGACTTTTTGACACATTGCTATAAGATTATAAGATGCCCCCTGTAATTCTGTTTGCGCTTATGACACAAACTCATGTTGCGCCAAGATACAACTCTCTGTTTGAAAAAATGAAAGATCGAGATATCAGCCTTTCTTCTAACGATATTGATCAAAACTCTAACTGCATTGTGACACAACACAGCACAAATTTCTGAATTTTTTCATTTTGATTGAAGTGGACACAATTATTTATTAACGATTCTCGGCCGATATGAAATTAGCTGTGAAATGAAACCAAATGAATCGATAAACCAAGGACATGGAAATCAAGTTAGGACCAAAAAAAAAAAGATTGGTTCCAGGTAAGATAGCTTATAGCATTAAATTGCGTACTATATGTTACAAACTGTATGATGCAACGATGATGGACACTAGCTAAATGCGCAGCCATCATGGATCCAAAATCATTAACTTCTGCAATGCTCAATGACACAGATATACAATTTTCATCCAGATATTTGCTCCTGAAAAACGGCAATAGCTCAATATTATTGTTTTTTAAGTCCTCACAATTCTCATATCACAATTTTCCAAGCTCTTTGCGTGCAGAACTTCGTCGTCATAACCTCGGTGTAACGAGGCAGGAGGTATACCTCCTTTCAATATACGAGACCATTTTTGCAATATTATGATGGATTAACCCATTTGCTGATTGAAAAAAAAAATCCCCCAAAAAAGCGAAAAGCCGTCAAACTGGTTGCAAATAGTTGACCAATATAGGCACAGACACAATCACCAAGAAAAATGCATAAAATCCTTCCAAAGCCTTTTACATTGGTATAAGTAAATACCAAGTTTTAAAACTTGGAGGATAAGATATAAAGACCGATTTAATACATTTTCTTGGTTCTGATTCGAGCTGCAAGTATCAAAATGGCACTGCTTTAATTCATTCTAAACAGCAATGAACCCAGATTCCTCATTAATTATACAAGTTCTTGATGACAGTTTATAATTTTACAAGATTTTTGTTTATTTACTTCCGCCAGAATTTATTTTACTTCCTGAATGATTGAAGAAAATGCCATATCCAATCTTGAAAAAATTCCTAACCCACAAACAATCAATAATTAGCGTAAATTTAATTTATAATCGCTCTAAAACTTGCAACCACACAACTTCCCTTGTAGCTCAGTTGGTAGAGCGTTCGGCTTTTAGACAATAAGCCCCTTCCCTAAAAGAAGGTACTACCAAGAAGTCGACCGAAATGTCCAGGGTTCGAGCCCCTGCAGGGGAGTTTGTTTTTGCTTCATTTCTTTTCATGTCAAAGGTTTTTTTTTTCTTACCTGCTTCATTAATAATCATTCAACCTATTGTCTGCCTAAAGCTGAATTCCATCATTGTAGATAGAAATCCTAATTAAAAAAAAGCCCTGTGTTGGCTTCCTGGTTCTGAAGAGCACAAAGTAGTTTGGATCAGTACAACTGGGAGAAGTCATTTTAACAAGGATAAGCAGGCGCAAGAAACATATTGTAAAAAGCTCCACCCCGTATCCTATAGCCCAGAGCTTTTTAACTTCAACTCTTTGAGTCGGTTTGCATAAATAGGTTGAATGAACAAATTTAACAGCAATCATCACCTGAAATGTGGGCTACATGTAACTCATGAGCTCGCTCGCCTAAACATTGGTTTGCATAAATTAGTCTATATATATATAGTGCTTAAATTTGAGAAAGCCTGCAAGGGCACACATGCATAGTCCGGATAAAGCTTGCAGGGTTCATATAATAATCCCTTTCTATTATTGATCTCTGTGAAACCGAAAAAAAACTGGTAGAGAAATGTCTACTAAAGTTAAGATGTAACACAAATTTAGATAATTGAATCATAAAGAAAGTCATATTATTAAGTCATGAAAACTAAACAATTAAAAGAGAAGGAAAGAATAAATCTAAAGGCAGAACATTTTTATACACAAAAATGTTTAATGATCGTGTTTACTGTTGAATTTTTTTTTTTTTTCTTTTTTGAGTCCTTGGCCTGATCACTGCAAAGATTTCTCCTCAGTAATGCCAGATTTGGGAGTCTTGCTAGGATCCCAGTCGTGAGAGTTTGAGGAATTATCAGCCTCCGAGGTGAATTGAGCAAAGTATTGAGGAAGAACATGGAAGCGAATAACCCAGTAAATGGCACCGGCTCCGAAAATACCAAGACCAACCACACAGTGCAAGTAGTATGGCAGCTCTTTGTAGACGTTCTGGTCGGCGGAAGGTGGAATGTAAGGAGCAATCACTAGGTAAAGGGAGGAAAGGAAGAAAAAGACAGTGACGGGCAAAGTGGCCTTGATGGGAGGATTCCAGTTGTATTGCTCCCTGCGGATGGTGAGAATGATGAGAGTCAAAGAAATAACAGTGTTGATGACGGAAAGGGGATAAGAAATGAGATTCAAGATAAAGTTGTATGCGTCACCGGGAGGAGGAGCCAACATGATGATGACGGAAACAACCCAGTGCTCTAGGAGACCAGCAAAGGGAGTACCGAAAGGTTTGCTGGAAGCAAAAAAACGCGAGAAGGGAAGAATTTTCTCTTTGCCGAGTTCCTGAACAATACGACCCTGTGAAAAAATAACAGACATGACATTTCCAAGCGCAGAGAGGGCAACGAAAACGCTCAGGGCTTTCTCACCACTCTTGCCAAAAACAATTCCAAAAAACGAAGCAGCAAGAATGCGGCCAGAGGAACTAAGTTGCTCCTTAGGAACAACAGCAAAATATGCAATATTTGTAAACATGTACAAAATGCTGACGGAAACGAGAGCCAGAGGAGCGGCAATTTTGAGAATTCTATTAGGGTTCTTGGCTTCGCTGAGTGCGTAGTTGGCATTGGAGTATCCGATAAAGGACCAGATGACGTTGTAAAGAGCCATGACAATGCCGTAACCAGTGGGAGTATGGCCACTGAAGGAATTAGTGAAAGCATGGGTTTTCTCAATATTCAAACGACCAGAGAGAGCAACCCAGCCAGTGATGACAATAAGAAGAATAATGGCAAGCTTAAACACACCCAAAGCGTTTTGCAGTCTGAGACCCCACTTGACACTGAAAGCATGGATCAAGAATGAAAAAGTGATACAGGCCAAACCAATACCGCGCTGGTTCCAGCGATTGACGTCCTTGCCAGCTGCAACCAAAATATACTCACCAAACACTACAGAGTTGGAAGCAGCCCAACCCAGCAGGAACGCGTATGAAGCAAACATGGAAGACGCCAGAAACTTGGGCTTCCTGTAAAAGTACTCAAGGTAGTTCTTCTCACCACCGTTCTTGGGGATGGCGGATCCCCATTCCAGATAGACCATGAGACCGGAGGCAGCAATGATAGCACCGGCAAACCAGATCATCAGGGCCCCACCCACAGATCCAGACAGGTTGTAGATCGCAGAGGGCGTGGCAAAGATACCAGTTCCAACCATACGGTTGAAAATAAGAAAGATGGCCGATAAAATGCCAACCTCTTTGCCGTTGGCAAAAGAGGAGGCAGATTCAATATCCTGCTCCTGCTCCTGCTCCTGCTCTTGAGGTTGAGATTTTTTGTTCCAGAACTTTAATCTGTCCATTGTTTATATCTAAAGTAGGATATTTTAGAATTGCTTCCAGTGAAAGAAGTAAGATTGGAATGAATGGAAGAAAAGAAGAAGAAGAAGTTGGATCTGGTGGGGAATATATACCAGAGGACTCTACTTTGAAAGATGAAAAATAAAGGAATCAAAAAAACGTCCAAAAAGAAAAATGAGAGAGAAAAAAAAAAAAAAGTGAGCTAAAAACTAAAAAAGCCACACTTTTTGACATGATATGCGGCACTATGAAATGATATTAAAGTACCAAAAAAAAATAAATAAAAAAAAAAAAAAAAATAAAAAAATAAAAAAAAACCCATGCAGAAGTGGAAACTCGTGAAAAGTCGTATAATTTGCTAAGCTTACCGGAATATTTAAACCTAACATGGGAACTTTCCTCCTTGTGCATTGCGCAAGGTTCTTGTTGTTCTTGACCTTTGAAATCACGGAATAGAGTCCCATACCTACTACAAAGACCCTTTCAGTATTAATATATTCTATATACACAAAGCCAGGCCAAATTGTATACTCCACGTACAGGCGATAGAAGTATCGACAAGTTTTAATAATATTCAAACGCTGGGTTCAATCACGTCAAAAAAGCCAAGGCCAAGCCACTGTGTACCAACTGTATTGGGTCTATTTCTAATAGTTTCTGTTAGTTTTTTTGGTTCCTATATAGTCCGGAATAATTTTTCCATTTATTTCTCCCCTAAAGGGATCACAAAAAAAACAAAAAAACAAAAAAAAAAGTAGTTTTTTTTCTTCAGTCTAAGTTGGCAATTTTTTGCTATATAGAAAAACTGGGCAAAGTCACGTGGAATCACTGAATTTCCATGTTGGGCTTTTCATCACCTTTCGCCATTTTTCATGACGTTGATTGGACAAATTTATTCCCTTTTTTTCTCTCCAACGGTTGCGCAAGATTCATTGCCTGTTTTGGATTTAGCTAACCTAAATGGGAATAAGGTTTTTTGCGGCTTTTGCTGAATTAAGATTGATCACTTTGGATTGTAGTGGCAGGTAGAGGAACAACTGGTAGCCTAAGCAGCGAAAGCAAGCACCCAGGAGCCAAGACAATGGCCCTACGTGAGATAGCTTATCAATTGATTTGTGGGTTTGAAGGCTGAATCAAGTACTATTGGCATAGTAATCAGGGGGGGAAACCAATACGAACTCAGGGTCATAGTCTAAGCATTCATTTCGCGTGATAGAACCAAGATTAAACGCCATTGAAGCATGAACAACCGATATTAACCGATGATTTTTTTTATAATTGACCTCTGCCATATGAGATGGAAAATAAAAGCGTGAAGATGACAGAAGCGAACAAGGCTAGGTCTTGTAGACATGTGGGACCGCTTGGCAAACCTGAAACTTTGATAAAAAAAAAAGGGAAAAGATTTCTCCCCTCTTGCAAAGAAGTGCCACTAAATTTAACTCAGTATTGTATCTTTAACGTGATATAACATGATTTGGCAGATTTATTAACAATTCAACTTGTGATAAAAGGGCCATGCTAATGCTCTGCTAAGGAGCCTATTCTTTTTTCAAAATGACTGCTCAAAGTCACCTCAATGCAACATGAATTTAGCCAAAGACTGAAACATTGCTTAGAACTGGCTTCTGCTGTCAACTATTTTTAAATTACCATCATTTGTGTAACTATCTATGATTGTTATTCAACTTTTTCAATAGGTTGAAAACACACTTTGGATCTCCCATAATATTATTATCACCCTAGTAATAGAATAATTATATAAACTCATCGCAGAATAGCCAAAGGTTAATAGTCAACGCTTAGGTGTTAATTAGCGGTAAATCTAAAGACCATTCCTAATTTCTTACAAATGTTTATAAGCCATTTTTTTCACTCTTACTCAGCAGTACCTCTTGGCTCGAATCGCTATATACAATTTCTCGAGCATGAATATATATATGAGTTCATTAGTTCAGCTATCAAAAGCAATTGACCAGTCTCCTTCAATTTACATGCAGTGGTTTTAACCTGTTTGTCTAGCTGCTTGTTGGCTTTTTGTAATTCCAAATGGTCCCAAACAGGCAACCCATTCCAACGCGAGCCTTCTGTGAGAATTAAACGAGATGTCTATGTAGCCCATTCAGAGAAGCCTAGTTGGCACAGCTGATTTATAACAAATAATCATTTTCAATAAATATCATCACTGCTTAGAAACATGTCATTCCATAAAATAGAATAAAAATAATTAAAAAATCAAGTAGATAGATTTCATTCAATACTTGGGGTCCTCAAGAATAGTGCTACTGCCATTCGAGAACTTTAGCCTGCGCCCCAGGGATCTCAATTTACTACTCATGGACTCCCGTTTCCAGAGCATGGGATTCCTGGTATTGAAATGAGCAGAAGCAGTGTCTGCAGTTGCAGCCGTTGACAAGAAGTCAGCTGATTCAAGGGTTTGAAAAATGCTGGGCTCCTTGAGCGGGGACGGCGGCGTTACAAACGCGCTGTTTAGGACGTGGTCGAAGTGCGATTTGGAGGTGTCGGGAAGTGAAGCAAGAGATGGTGGAGGTGAGAAAACAGGAAGTTTAGGAACAGAAACGGGAGTGGGAGTGGGAGCGGGAGTTGAGGGGAGAGAGGGAGAGGATACACTGCGGAGGTTGACGTATGAGCGGATTGTGCGAAGGATGGGTGGAAACTTGGACTGCGTTGGCTGGGGCTCGACAGGCGCTGAGGCTGGCACTGAGTTTGATATTTTACTGGTAGACTCTGGTTGAGGGGCTGAGGGTTTTGAAAATGACCACTTTGCAAAAATGGAAGACTTGCTAGTTTTTAAAATTGGCTTGTTGGAAACCTGCTTGGCCTTCAAAGATTGCAAACTGCGTGCAGCAGTCACAGGAGCTATCAAGCCCTTGCCTTGTAGACGTGTACTGTTGAGATTAAAATGACTTTTGCTTCGAACTGAAAGATTGCGTGCAAGAGTGCCCAAAAGCTGCTCAGAAGGCGTCTTTTGAGAAAGCGGCAGTAGCGGTGCCAACGCGTCTGAATTTGGATCCAGCGTGCTCAAAAAATTTCTGACTAGCCCATTTGCTTGTGTTGGCTGGTCTGTGTCATCTAATAAAAGACCTGTATCCAGGAGCACCAAATCTTCAGCAATGAAATCCTGAACCGCATTCTCAATCGAACTCTCATCAATATACTGCTGAACTTGGATCACCGACACCTGCGTATGAGACAACACGTCTGCAACTGACACAGATCCGTCTGCCGCTGTCGACGTAGTTAGGTCCGCTAGACAAGAAAACGACTGAGACGCGTGCATTGAAGTAACTCGCATCAGGCTGCAAACTGAGTTGACAGACAAGCGCGAGTTGGGAAGTGGCTCAACTTCAAATGCAAGTGTGGGATGGCTCACTGATGTGATGCTTACCACCGAGTTGCGGTTGGACACGACTGGCGTGCAGAGGGGCACCACGCTGTCTCTGACAGCCAGAGAGACCCGTGACGCACATCGTGGAGGAATGTCTGGAACATCTGAAACCATGTAGAGGGCATTGGGCAGTTGCAGATGGGCAAGTAGGTTGATGCTGGGCGATTCGGAGTCAAAAGAGTTGCGGGGGCTGGATTGTGAGACAGGGACCAAGCCAGGTTCAGGTTGGGTCTGGAAGTCCAAATTCTGATATTCGAGGGTTCCAACATTATTGTGAGAGGACTGCCGAGTTAGGGCCAAAGGCAGTACGGGCACGTCTTGGTACAAACTTGAGCGTTCTTGGATCTCTGCAAACTCGGTGAGGTTACTACCATTTGGTCTCCAAGACCGGCCGAAGTCAGTGTTGGGAGAAACTGAGCTAGTGTGAGAGTCCGTTGCAGAGCACGCTGAAACACGAGATGAAGCAGCTGGCAGGGTCAATGGCGTCGTGGTGTACATGTCTTGACTAGTTGGAATAAAATAGTTGTTGGTCAGCTCAAACTCTTGAATCCTCCTGAGTTGGTCATCAATTGCCTGCGAAGAGGCGTTGGAAATACCGTAATTGATATCAGCATTGCCTTCCTCCAAAGTTGTGTCACCATCAAACAATTCATCTCTATTAGTCTTGGTAGCAGACAAGCGTATTGAACTGCCTTTGATTGGCGGTGAGGTGTTTTTCTTTCTGATCGCTCTCTTCTTTTTGTTCTTCAACACTTCTTTAATTGGCGACACCTCTTGAATCAACGGAAATTTGAACTTTGACGCACGAACAGCAGCTTCATCATAACCAGCTTGCTCAACTGAGACGGTTGAACTTTGAGGTGTCAACCTTGGGAACCCTTCAAAACTGCACACACGTATACTCGGTGAATTGTTTTGAATGTAGACAGGCGAGAACTTGGAAGACTGGCTTTCGGGCGAAGTCTCGAGGCTGTCAAAGAATTCAGGCGACGCAGACTGAGATCTGCAAAAAGGAGCAACGGAATACTCAATTGAGTTAACCCGCCTCTCTTGGCCCATGGAGTATGAACGAGCTTTTTTGGCAATTGGTTGTGTCATTGACGACATACGAGCCTTAACCCCGCTGCATCCCCTCTTAGTCCCAGATAAACCAGCTGGAACCTGTGAACCCTTTGGAATGGATCCATTGCAAGTGGATTGTTTGATTTGCTCCCATTTATCGCAACTCGCGCTTTGGTTGGAATGCCGGCTTGGTTTAGGAGCTGTGTTCTCTTTATCGCTCTCGCTCTCTTCTTCTGACCCAAACTCGCTAATGCAGGTGTACTCATTTTGGGAGATAGGCTTGGTCCCAATGAATCGTTGCACTATTTGCATTCTTGGGCTTTGGGGTTTGACAATGAAATCATCTGACGACACTGAGAGAGCATATCGAGGTTTGGCTGTTGGAGGTAGGGGAGCTTTTCTTGGGGGCGTGTTGAAGAGATTGTTGAAGTTATATTCGCTGTGGAGTTCGGGGTTTGACGTGTAGGAATGAAGCATAGAGGTTGAGCTTCGTCGGCTTTGCATTGTGATTAACTTGTATTTGGAATATTAAAGCGGTGAGACCAATGTGTTTTAAAGAAAGATACGAATTCACAATTTTTAATTGAAGAACAGGTTGGAGAAAAACTGACGAACCGTGATGTTATTATACCAAAAACCGCAATGGATGCAAGATTTCATGTCATGGCGCTTAATGCTACTTTTCTTCAAGATATCTCTTGTTTTGAGTATACTTAGTCCAATACCAGAGAACGCACTAGATGGTAGCTACATATGCATTAATACCCTGAATGGTAGTTCATTCGACAGCTGTTTACGGCCAAATTAGCGAGTAAACAAATAACTAAATCTGCTGGTTTCAAATATATTTAGACCTTTGAAACAATAGATTACAATTGGTACTGTTCACCTATTACAAGGTAGAGGTCGTCAACCCCAGATCTGATCGATCTCCCAGATTGACAGGTCCCGCAGATCCACGCAACTTTGATAGCTCTTCTATATAGCAGCAAGACCCTTTGGTACCTACGCCCAGACCACATACCAAGCCATCCAAAATGACATTCAAAATCATAAAATCATAAAATCAGCCTCTTCTTGGACTACGGACTTTCATTTTCTGGTCTGCGGTCTTTAGACAATGCTTAAGGTTCAACTAGTCCACGTTCAGAAGACGCGGAATTTGATGTTTGCTTAATTGGGCGATTGTGAGATGTGCGGCGGAAACCTTCTCTCTCTGATCAACATTTTTCGAAATGATACTTCGACAGGAATCCACACCAGCACAATATCATGGGTTCACGTCTAGCTAGTGCGACAGATAGAAACCAGCCTAGATGGTGAGCTAGTTTTGCATGTTTTCATTACGAGTAGTTTCATTCCTTTGGTATCACGAGATTAAAGGTGGTGGTTCTTGGCTTTGTATCTCCAGACTGATCTTGGCCATTCAAATCCCTCACTCGAGATCTTTTTAAATCCAAAGTAACCTTCTGTCACTTTGATATTCAAGAGATGATGGCTGTCAGCTTTTTCGAAAGAATGCCTTGAATCGACTCTAGTCTTGATATAAATTCAAACTAGATTGTTCATTATCTGCACTATTAAATCTCAACGAAGCAAGTCTATACTATTTGCATTCAAAATAAACCATTTTCCCTCGTATTGAAGAATGAGTGGTCAAAGAAGCTAACAAAGGAATGGAGTCTATGCCTTAATTTGATAGGCAATCGAAAGTGCGACAGCTACTGACGGCGCTACCAATGGAGCGATAATGTAGCTATACAACAGTGTGCGTGAGACAGCTGTCACTTCTGCAGGTGAAAGTCCTGCAATCTCAGCCACAGCAGCGAGAGTAATAGCAGGAGGGCCGACAGGTGTGATCATGAGAACAAAGTTGAGCATGGGGTCCATGGGCCAGAAAGAAGAGCAGTAGGTGGACATGTAGTAGACGAGGGAAATGGAAATAGCGCCTGCCAAAACAAATCTGATAATAGAAATCAAAATGATGGTTGACTTGCGGACGGGCTGCTTGAGAGGAGCGGTCAGCTTGCTGCCAAGCGCGAACAGCTGCAAAGCGGGATAAAGACCACCGAGACTTTTGATAGACTGGGTGAACGACGAGGCAATAGCCACGTTATCGTAAAACAAGTAGTGGAGCGGGGGAGTAATGCCAATAATTACAGCCAAAAGAGCGGCACTAACAGCAGGATTGAAAAAACTGTCAATCCAATCCAGCATTTTGTGCCATCTGGAAGGAGGGGCGGCAGAAGTAGGAGGAGAAATAGCAGACGAGGTTGGCGCGCCAGAGTTTAAAGGATCTTCATTGTCCAGGTCAACGCCTGCGAGGCTATTAGTTTTGGACTTGGTTTCGGGACCTCCGAAAAGCGCAGACAGTGTACCACGGCGGAGCCTGACGACAGCAGTGCTTCCGTCGTCCCAGACTTCCTCAACCTCGTAGTCAACATGAGCACGGAGCAAAGCGGCAGTTTCATCAGCGTCAATAGAAGAAGTCGAGAGCAGTCTGGCGCGCTTGCGCAAAAAGGTTTCATTGTCAACGGGCTCCTCCGACTGGGCCAGTAGCGCGGTACGCTCTGTCGGGACAACCTCCGAGGGAGTTGAGCCCTCGATATCAAGATTCTTGGCACGCTTGTGGGAGTCCTGCAGCATGAGCGGTCCAAGCGCGAAACGGGCAATATTGTGCACTATTCCGTGCAGCAGGACGTAGGCCTTGGCGCGCACCAACGCCTGCTCAATTGACTCGTTTTTGCGGAGCAGCGGGATAAGCACGTCTGAGTGCGAGATGGCCTCCATAAGCAAAAGTGGCATAGCGACAACGTTGTTGAAAACCATGCCGGGGACAATGTAAAGCGGTTGATTGAGAAAACGGACAGATAGACGGCCAAAAACGTAGGTGATGCTCAACATGAACAGGGGCAGGGCAACCAGGGGCCAGAACTCCTTGAGGGTCCTGATCGAGATGTGGGAACCCATGTCCGTGAGGAGCATGGCGGGTAAAAAGAGATTGACGCATAACTTTGAAATACTCTAAAATAACAGTATCAGCTATAGTACCCGCGTTTGATGCAAACTAAAACTTACTCGTTCGCCGTCTTCTGAGAGGAAGTCGACTTTGCTGCAGATAAACCCGTAGAACAGAACCAGAATAACAGACAGCGAGGACTCAGCTGCAGCAATGGCAGAGCTGGCAATAGTCGACAAGTCCAGAGGCAGCATTTTCAAAAAGCAGTTGGCGATAAATTGCACAGTGGGGGGTGATTTTAGCCAGGAGGAAGTCGAGAAGGTTTCATTTCCAGCGACAGCGACAGGTGACATAAGCCATCCCTCCAGATCTTGTACATGCCCATTTTAATTCCCTTTAGGTCTTTTCCTATATATATATAAAACATGCGACAACCCCGGATTAACAAATTATTCCACGACCAATGGCTACAACAACCAACACAAACACCAACACCAACACCAGCATCAGCACCGGCAAGCGCGACAAGCGGCGCCATGGAATTGCCATGCGGATCAACTACATTTCGGAGCAGTTTGAGGAGGACCGAAACGAGCACTACAGAGACATGCTTCACGACCTGCAGAATACGCTGGCGTCCCTGCATGCCGGCACCAACGAGGGCCTGCTTGAGCAGGTCGCCGACTTGGAGGAGCACCGCGACCAGGAGCTGGTGCGGTTGAACCTGTGGGAGGCGTACCAGATCGACCGTGCAGAACGCGAGTACGAAAAGGAAATCACACAGGCCAACGAAGAGTACACGAAAATGACACTAGAAGTAAAAGAGCAGCTGCTGAACCACCTAGAAGGCCAGCGCAAACGGCTGCGAGAGGACAAGAGCCTGCTGGACATTGCAAACGACCACCTCATGTACCTGTCTGGGTCCTGGTACGCCGAGGCCAGCAACGGGCCCGGCAGCGGCGGGACGACGTCCACGCCCAACCCCATACTGGGCCTGCTGGCCAGCGAGCGGCGGAGCCTGCGGCGACGCGAGATTGGGTCTGGATTTGAGGAGCTGAGCGGCATGTCTGGCGGCGAGGGGCGGGAGTATGGCAGTGGAGCCACTAGCACCGGGCCCAAGCGCCGCAAGCCGCTGGGGTGGGCGACTGGGAGTGGAGAAGACAGCATACTCAGCGACAGGGACGCGCTGGGTGGTCTGCTGTTTGCCCGGGGCCGGGGCGCGCAGTCCGGCGCAGCGGTCGGGCGGCCGTCGAAGTCATTCCAACCGCCGGCGGCATTGAAGAGCGAGGACGTGCAGGACGATCTGAATCTGCTGCGGGCTGCGGCGGCGTCGCTGAAGCGCAAGCGCTGAGATTGGTTGTTGCAGTTGACTTTATTGCTACAAGACTATTTATTTATTCCATTTCAATGTATTAATAGCCTTATCATGACCAGCGTCCATTGCAAATGTCATCGTGCAGATGGCATACGTGCCGCCCCACCCCTTTTTTGGGTGGTGTCGTTTTCACATTACGTTGTTGGCATCAATTTTTTTTTTTTTTTTTTTTTTTTTTTTTTTTCCCTTCTTCCACCAGAAAGTAAAAAAGTTTCAAATCACCGACTTTTCCTTCTAAACGGCTTTTGGGCAGAATAGATTTGCAAGAGCCGACACCCGCCCACCTTAAGTCGCGTGTAACAAGAGAGTGCCCTTTGCAGTGGTTTATTTGGGGTTGGCACGACCTTTGCACCTACACATACCCACCCCTTAGTTACTATCATTTTTTTCGGGCGCTGATTTAAGGCCAAATCGCTTGATTTTCATTTCAAGCTTTAAATAGAACCAGGCAAAGCATCATCGACACGTCGACTTAGAGATATCGACAAGGACTGAGAATGAGGCTGATCAAACTCATCACGTCGCGGATCATCGTGCCGTCGGACACAGAGGTGAGCCGGCGTATAGGCCATTTCCACTCCGCCGCTGGCGAGGAAGAAATGCTGCTCGACACGATCCCAGGATCGCTCGACATCCCGCCGCCCCCTCCTGGCAGCGTCCCTCAGCACAAGCGTACCAGCAGCAGCTCATCCACCATCCACACCACCCGTACCCGTGGCCGCTCCGTCGGCTCCTTTGACTACAACGAAAAAGCGGTCCCCTCCAGCATACAGGTGTTGGCGCCTACCATCGAGTCCCCCGAGCTCAGGGAGGACGGCGGCGCACGCGAGAAAACCTTTGAGAGTATAACCGAGGAGCCTGCTGGCGAGGGCTCTCCGTCTGCTGCGAGTAAAATGCACCTCGGCGGAGCCGGCAGCCACCTCAGCACTAATAACGACATCGATAGACATAAAGCGTCGCACCAGCCGCCCAACTCGCATCCTCTGGTTCAGAAACTGGAGGCCCTGAAGCTGCAAGCCCAGATCTTTGCCGTGCGCTTGGCAAAGTCGAGATTCATTATTAGCCATAACACAACAGTCCCGCTGTGGCTTGTTCTGCCCCTGCCATTTATTGTGGTGTTTTTGCTGGCCTGGCTGCTGCTGGGGGGTTTGTTTGGCGGGGCGTCAGACAAGGCTAGCGCTCCCCAGGTGATTAGAGCGATCTCAACCAAGGTTGACCAGCCGTTCGTGGTGGGGTGCATGGAGCCCAAGACGGACGAGCCCCGGGCCAACGCCGTGCTGGTTGTACTTGCGCGAAACAAGGAGATTGAAGGCGTTTTGGAGTCCATGTACTCGCTTGAGCGCCATTGGAACCGGTGGTACCACTACCCGTACGTGTTTTTGAACGACGAGCCCTTCAACTCTACGTTTGAACAAGCGATTCGCAACGCGACGGACTCGGAGGTCAAGTTTGGCACGATTGATCCCAAGAACTGGAACTTTCCGGAGTGGGCGGACGAGGCCGAGGTGAGCGAGGCCATTGCCAAGCAGGGGGACCGCGCGATCATGTACGGCGGAATGGCGTCGTACCACCGCATGTGCCGGTTTTACAGCGGGGCCTTTTTCAACCACCCGCTGCTTGCGGAGTACACGTGGTACTGGCGGGTGGAGCCTGAGGTGAAGTACTTTTGCGACATCACGTATGATCCCTTCAAGTATATGGAGAAGAACAACAAGGTGTACGGGTTTACGATTGTGATTAAGGAGCTTGTTGAAACGGTGCCTAATCTGTTTAGGCACACGGCGGCGTTTAAGAAGGAGCACAACATCACGTCCAAGGGCATGTGGGAGCTGTTTTTGAAAAAGCACGAGGAGGACGACGGGAAAAGCGACAAGGGCAAGCTGAAGGGCAAGCCCAAGAACAAGCTCAAGAACAAGCTGAAGAACAAGCGGGTCAACGAGGACGGCAGCGTTTTTGGCAACGGGGCCAAGAAGAACGCCGCGGGCCGCAACCTGTACCCGCTGGAGAACAACGAGCAGCTTCTCGACATTGACAACTACGACTATCTGACCAACGAGGTGCCGGCGTATTCCATCAACGGCGAGACTTACAACATGTGCCACTTTTGGTCCAATTTTGAAATAGCGCGGTTGGATTTTTTCCGGTCGGCGGAGTACAAGGCGTACTTTGAGGCGCTGGACCGCACGGGCGGGTTTTGGACTGAGCGGTGGGGCGACGCGCCTGTGCACTCGCTTGCTGCGGGCTTGTTTCTGGCGCCGAGCGAGGTGCACTACTTTCGGGATATCGGGTACCGGCACACGACGATCCAGCACTGTCCGGCCAACGCGCCGGGCAAGCAGCTGCCGCACGTGCCGTATGTGAGGGACGGCAAGGACAGCAAGCAGGTTGAGCTGGACGAGTACTGGGCAAAGGCAGATGCGCCGTTGCCAAACGGGGTGGGGTGCCGGTGCCGGTGTGACAAGGACGTGGAGGAGGTGGAGGGCAAGGATGGGTCGTGTTTGGGAGACTGGGCCGAGCTGACGGGCGGCTGGATTGGGGATGAGTAGGGTTATATATATATATATATATATAAAAGGTGTGTACAACAGATTGCGATCCATGGGTTAATACTAATAATATTGAACAAGGGCTGCAGGTATTTGCAAGATGGATCAAGTGGATTATGCGCATATATACAGATGGTGCTAAGTTTATAAAAGCAGAGGGTTTATTAAATGTTATTACAAGTGTCCTACATGTCACTACACAGTTGGAGTAAATGGAATTAAAATGAAATGAAAAAATAAGATTTTCAGGTCTCAAGGCTTTTTTGTAAACGAGCCCAGCGTATATAAAACTCATATTAAACTAAATGAACAAGAAAAAAAAAATCAATAAATAATAAAAATGTGGCTAGACAATAAATAAATAATAAACAAGAAAAAAAGAAAAAAAATGCTCGAGATTGAAAGAAAATCACGCTTTGGAGTGCTTGACTCGAATGTGCCGGCTGAGGGCGTCCATTCTGCTAAAGGTCTTGGACGCCTCGCCGCACACGTCGCACTTGAACGTCTTGCGCACAGGGGCGTGGATGGTGTCCTGGTGGCGGATGAGGTCGTAGGGCCGTGAAAAGACCTTGTTGCAGGGCTTGCCCGTGCTGGGGTTGACCACGTCGCAGCGGTGGGGGCCGGCGTGGGAAATGGGAATGCGTTTCGAGCGGGCGGTCTTTGTATTGTCGGGGTCGAAAGCGTTTCTATCATGCAAGGGAGAGGGCGAGGGGGGAGCCAGAGGGTGAAAATGCAAGGTGTCTGGCAGCTCCATGGGTCCAGCCGGGGCTGGGTAAATGGGGGCAGTGATGGGGACAAGTGGAGGCTGGGTAGAGGGGCCCTGGGTGTAGAGGTCGTCGTCAAAGTCGGGGTCGTCGTCCGAGGAGGAAACGAGCACCTCGTCGTATTCGGCATCCTCGTCGTCCTCGTCTTCGTCCATGGCTTCTGGCTCTTCAAACTCTGCCAGGGGGGCGGCTGTGGGCTTGCCAAAGGCCGAGAACTCTGGGTAGAGCTTTTGGGTGTCTTTGAGGTCATGGAATGCGGTCTGCATGGGAAAGTCGTCGTCATTGTGGCTAAGCATGGCGTCTTGGGGCGAGACAGTGAGGGGAAACAGGGCGTTGAAGAACGTTGTGTCCGAGTGAATGGCGGGTGAGGTGCTGTAGTATGGGGACGAAGGCTTGAATGGAATCTTTGGGGGTGAGGTGAACTGGGCACTGCCAGCCATGATGATATCGTCATAAGCGTGGTCGTGCCATAGGTCAGGTGGGGCCTCGGGGAAAAGCGAGTCTGGATCGGATTGCTGTGGAATGGACATGGGAGTAGCAAAGTCGATCGGGTCAAACATGGCAGAATCGAGGGATGGCGTGTCTAATGAGAAGGAGGGGTTGTAGTGTTCAGTAGTAGCCGACTCGTAGTTCATGGTGGGTTTGTTATTCTGGGATTCAAAGGACTTGGCCATAAGAGACAGGGTATAATCGTTGACTGGGTTGGTGAGAAGATAGTCGAGTAGCGCAGTTTGCATGTAGGTGTATTTTGTTTTCCAACAAGTGTAACTTGAAAGTGGATTTCAAAGTTGATTTCTCAAGAGTTGATTGAGGATGATGATGGTATGAAAAAGAGAGAAGATGGGGAAAAGAGAGGAAATGCATTTTAATTTATACTCAGTATTATAATATTATAAATTATACATGGACAAGGCTCAGCTAGCTCGTTATTTCGTTTCGCGCGCAGTGCAGTGTATTACGTAACATTATCATACAAGTATATGTGTGTATACGCGGGAAGAGATATTAATTATAATTAGTCATAATTGCTTTTTTTGTGTTGACTGTGCCATCCATGGGTGGTTAATTCAATTGTTTATATAAGCTCGAAATGGAAAAAGCCCCAGGGAAAGGGTTTGTTTGTTTTTAGCAGTGAACAATCAGAACAGAAAAAAAAAGAAAAGAAAAAGAAATTATAGCCGAAGCGGATTTCATATATATATATATATATATATATATATATAAAAATATAACGTCATCATTAATATTTTTTTTTAGCTATTTCAGATTATTCTGTGGGGCTGTATATATAAACGTACTAGTGTCACATGATATATATATATATAATACATGGGCAATGTTGTTCATTACATAGATGATGTTAAGTTGTGTATTATATAATGTATTACATATACATCTATTGTCCAGATCTTATATATATATGACTCAATTGATATCATCATCTGAGCCAACGGAGCCAACGGAGCCAACGGAGTGAAACAACAACAACTCTGAAGACAAAAAGGACAATCAAAGGCTCCGTTGGATCCGTGCCAAAACCAACAAAAACAACGGATATTCAAGTGAATGTTATATGTATAACCATTATCAAGCGGAGTTTACATCCATAATATTGTCCTGGTTTTGTTCCTTTTTTCTCTCTGTGCATCCATCCGTGGATCAAAATTAAACTTTCTTACGTCATATGGCCTTTTTTTCACCAAAGCGCTGCTGTAATATAATACTGTTATGTAATAATTATATAAGAACATTCTAGCATGTTCCTTTTTTTCCATACATTGAATGACTAATGAGGGCTCAGCCGCCCCATATCCATATGGAGTTTTTTTTTTTCATGGGCCCTTCATACTGAAGCACCGCCCGATCTGCTTTCATTCTGAATTCACCGAACAAAATCAAAGTCCTTTCTCCACTCTTTATATCCTCGTATATATTATTACTCTGGTTATCCATATGTCACACTGACTCCTCTAAGATATATATGTATAAACAAAGGTTCTAGACCTTTTGTGCCCTTTATAGCCTATACATATGCACAGCCGCATACAGCACCTTTTCTGTGCACTCCACAACCCAAGTCTCAACACCAAAAGGCAGATGTCACAAGTTGTATCTCCAGCACGTGACCCTTTGTTACGTAATAGAGTAAACGGCTGATGCCCCTTCAGTATTCAATTCAAATCAATGACCCAGTGCTTTGAACGATACCAAGGTGCCCACACTTGAGCACAATGCTGTGTAAGAAACAAAACAAGGTGAGTTGGAATCGGGGTTTGAAATTTTGTATGTCGACTCTGTTAGATGAGTCGACACAAGTGGCCGCTCTGAGCAGATTCTATCCATAGGTACTGTAAAAGTTCAAGGTAACTTGGTTTACTTGATAATCCCAGAGCAGACCTCAGTCAAGTATAAATACGCTATTGAATCTCACTTGAATCAAAAGAGCAGCTTACAACAAAGACCAATTGTTGATGATTCTGGGGTTTAAACCGTCTATTGTCGTTACTTTCAGCCTACCATTGATTGCAGCAGCAGTAGTTGTTTTGTATCATTACCTTTCCCCATCATACTCGCTTTCTCCCAACTTCATCACTGCTTCTAAAATGAGTACCGCAATTGAAGCAAACATTCACCATTTCGACCACCAACATGCTCACCAGTACGACACCGAGTCCAGTCTCAAGCTGGGCCAGGAAATTGTCAAGCACATTGTTGCGTTTGAGCATCCTGAAATGAAGCCTTTTGACGGGAACAAGGCGGGCAGCGCCGGTCCCAGGGTCAATGCCAATGGTGATGATGATGATGATGATGATGATGATGATGATGATGATGAGGACTACTTTGTGAACCCGTTTTGGAAACAGGCTAAGGTCCTTGATTTCGCATGCGGCACCGGCATCATTTCCCAGTTCCTCCTAGCCGCCCTCGTGCGCCAGGTCGTCGGCATCGACATTGCCGCGCCCATGGTTGACCGGTACAATCAAAAAGCTTTTGAGCAGGGCCTGGCGAAAGACCAGATGAGAGCCTTTACCCTCAACTTGTTCCAGCCTTCTTCTACCTTTGAAGATGGAGATGAGCAAAATGCAGGAGAGGAGGTCGGGGGACTGGTTGGGTTTGACGCGGCTGTATGTGCACTTGCGTACCACCATATAGATGATATCGATCAGGCCAATGCCGCCATTTTGAACCGGTTGAGACCGGGCGGCTGGTACTTTGTCTGCGATTTGGCGCAGGGCTCTGTTGAAGAAGGCGGCACCCAGCCCCCATCCTCCTCCTCTGCCAACAACAACAACAACAACACCGACACCACCGACGCCAGTGACACCCACCAAACAAAGGACGCTGCTGCCGCCGTCCCCCACCGAGGCGGGTTCCAAGTCAACACCCTCACCGCGTCTTTAAAAAGAACCGGGTTTATCAATGTGGGTGAAGCAACCACCACCACCACCACCAACAACAAAAAGTCGACCAAGGGTGCAAGTGGTGTGTTTACGGTCAGACTGTGGGCCGATGAAGAGTACATTAAAAAGTTTAGAAACCATCATGGAAACCATCATGGCCACTCTCACTCTCATTCGCACGACAACAACGACCATGGCCACTCTCACTCTCATTCGCACGACAACAACGGCCATGGCCAGCATGCTGATGACCATGACCATGCTGGCAAAGAGCCCCAAACCGACATCAAACACGGCATGAAGATCTTTGACACCAAGGTTTTGCCCAACGGCGAAAAACGATTCTTGGTCAAGAAAAAAATGCTTCTTGTTGTTGGCCAAAAACCACTGTAAAAGTGTGTACCTTTTTCCGGGGTTGACATAAATATATATATATAGACTTGACATATACAATGAGAGAAGAAAAAAAAAAAACCTTGTAAAGCCGTGTTTTATTCAATGCTATCTCTCTATACTCCTTTTCTTTAAAATGAATAAAATAAAAAAAAAAGAAATTTAAATCTTTCTCCGACGCAGCCCTGTACTTTTGTCATCCGGCTCATCATCTCCATCCTCAACCGTGCTTTCCGCACTACTCACACTCATATCCCCGTCTCCATACGCACTCACGTGGAACTCAGCATTCAGAGCATTGTCTGGCTCAGGCTCGGGCTCCTTGGTTTCTGCCTCCTTGGTCTCTGCCTCTGCCTCGGGACCAGAGCCAACCCCCACCAACCTCAAACCTAGCCGAACCATACCCAGCATAAACAGCCCAGCGCCAAACACAGCAGCAACCACCAAAACAAAAGAAACCGTCACCATCTGGTTCACATTATGCACCACCACGTCCACCACCCCGCCGCGCGCCAGCCGCGCTTCCTTGCGCGCCGCCGCTGCCAGCGCCGCCTGCTGCGCTTCCTGGCTCCGCTGGTGCTGGACCAACGGCGGTTTCACGGCTCCCAAATTGCCAAGGTACTGGCTGCTGCCGGGATCCAGCCCCGGCCCGTGCTTTTTCCAGGCGTCCCGGTTCGTGGGGTCCTGGCTCGCTTGCACCAGCTCCCGGATCACATGGTAGTCCGTGTAATGCCCCGCGGGCGTCGCACTCGTGTTCGCGCCCGCCGAGTTGGTGTAAATGATTGAAAAGAACGGCGACGGCGTGCCTTTAATAATGTCGTGCAGCACGAGATCATTGGCAAACAGCTCGTCCTGGCGCCCGCCGTATGCGTCGTCGTCTTCGTCATCCGGCTGCAATGCCAGCGCCGGAAACCGGACCTTGATCACGCGCCGCTTCGTGTCCACATAATGCCCAAACAGCCGTTTCTCGACGTTCTGGCGGGCCAGGTCAGGTTCAATGACCTCGGCCCCGCACCGCGCCACGTACCGCTGCGCAATGGCGTCCATGTCAAGCTGCACCGGCGTCTGCATATACGCCCGAAACGTTCCGCACCGGTTAAAGTACCGCGCAAACTGGGTCCACAGCGCAGCAGTGGCCATGCCGGGTTTAAAGTCTTCCGACGAGACCCCAGGCTGGTCAATCAGCACCAGCGTGTCCCCGGGACATGAGTCCAAAAACGTCTCCAGCTGCCGGTCCAACTCCTCGGCCCCAATTGTAGCCACATCAGCCACGCTGATCACCTGGTCTCTTAACTCAACCACCCTTTTTATTCATTAGCTCGGAGGGGGGGCAGCAGGCAACACACTGAAAAAAAACTTACTTACTCTTTGTGAGATCCAAAGACAACGGGATACGTCAGCGCGGTCTGGGCAGCCTGCCCAAACTGCAGTCCAAACACAGCGCCCGCTTGAATGCCTATAACCAGCCCCAGGGCTGTGTATGCTATTGTAGATGCAGGCATTCGGGTTGATGATGGGTGAAGTGAACTTGATGGCCCTTGCATCACCGCTGAATATATATTTAGAACTTTGGATCTTTCAGGTTTAGTCATTTGTTAATAATTGTTACAAATTACATTATGTAACGCTTTGTCATAACTGACATGTATTTTATTACATAATTTATTACACGACAGGGCAGGGCGGGGCATATGGCAGATGAACCGAACCCCAAGGTTTGATTAATATGTTTATATAGTATCACTAATGAATTCACGGTGTCTTCAGGACAAGATTAGTGGTTTCATTCTTGGTTCTAACTCTAATACCTCTTTCCACGTGAAAAGTCATTTTTGTTTCTTTGTAATTCAAACTGTACCATACAATGCTGCACTGGCAGGGCGCAGCCAAGAATGGCCCGGAATCGTTGCCGATCTAGCGGTTGCCGTTGCAGTTGCATCTGCTCAATATTAATTGACTGTTTGATAATAACAATAGTTGGCTATTATTCAAGAATTTTCACATCAATTTCAAGCTTACAAGAGCCCAGAATAACTTCAAAATATTGCACATTCTGGTTCGACTGCCAACCCCCTCAGTATGTCGGCTAACTGTACTTGACTTGAACCCAATTAATGGGTCACAAAGAGACCATTGCCATTGAACTCCATATGACATGTCATGTAACCCAATGACGTTGTCGACACGTCGTCGTCGTCTACTATAGCAAAAAAAATAAAAAGCTTGGTTGCACTCGCTTTCGTCTAATGTCAGATCCACCCTACTGTGGGCCACAAGCCCTGAAAGGTACAGCCAACTCTGCTTGGCGGGCGCTATCCGAAACCCGCCTTGTTGATGTAATCTGCCATAACTCCATAGATGAAATCTAAGACACAAAGAGCTTGCTTGGCCTGCTTCTTCTCCTTCTTCTCCTTCTTCTTCTTCTTCCTCTTGCTACTTTCAATCTTTCTTGTAATTTGGTTTTCATCTTCTTTATTGAAAATATATATTCATAATGTCGCATTTGTACCACGTCTACTCCATCTGCCTAACAAGGCCAGCCGCAGCAGACACCTCAGAACCCCCAACTCCGCGCCCGGCGCTTCTCCTCGCGCCCGCCCACCTCAGCGCCACAAGCGGGCAAATCTACTTTCTCGAGTACAACGGCCAAGCCACGCCCACCACCCCGCCCACGCTCAAACGTCCACAACGCAAGCTGCCATCCTGGGAACGCAAAGAGCCCGCCGGCGTGTTCGACGACGCTCCCGTCGACTGCCTAGAAACGTCCGCGTACCAGTCCACGCCGTACCCGGTCTCAGAGTTTACACTGATCGGCGTGTGCCAGGACGTGACAAGGTTCTGCCGCACCGCAAAGTCGGTGGCCAAGTTCAACCATGGCACGTCCCCACAGGCCGCTGCAAACTGGGTCAACGACGTCCTCAACTCGGTGTACTCCCAGTGCATATACAAGCCCATTGACGAGTACAACAACGAGGAGCAAGCGCGCTTACACCAGCAGATATCGCCCCCGCGGTTCACCTCACCGCCGCCGCCCTCGCTGTCTGCCAATCATGTCACCAACTCGGCCCACAAAATGGCCCACAACAGCCTCATGTCGTGTTGATTTCTCTTGAAAAAAACAGCTTTTTATACTACATACATGAAATATACACCACGCATTCACACCCCATTACCCATTGTCATCTAGTCAATTTTGTAGATTTTCATTTTTCTCGCAAGTGGGTTTTTGTGATCTATAAGTATAGTATACAGGTGCACCGGTTTCATGCTTGTATTGGCTGCACTCTCATCGTTAGCTGCATACTGGACCTCTTTCAGAATGCATCACAAACACATTAACAAGGCACTCCCGGTCCACCTCAAATTTCTATCCAGTCCAGCTCATCCAGATCGTCGCTGAGATACACAAGTTGAACTATAACTGTTGGCAATAAGATCGGCAGGTGGATTTCGCCGTCGGACGGTGATGCTAATCACACAGCACGGGAATTCAGACCTTATAGCCTAACGTAAAATGCAAAAAAAAAAAAAAAAAAAAAAAAAAAAAAAAAAAAAAAGGCACTCTTAGTTAGAAGCACAAATCTTGAAAACTTGAGACTTCAGCCGCAGACCTGCCCAGTATAGTGCACATCTATCGTAAAGTCTTCTTCCAGCTCCGTATCCTCCACCGTATCCTCCATACTAAGCTCCTCATCATCAAACACAAGCTTGATCGTAGCGGACTCGTCCAGCTTTTTGTGCTTGCGATAGTACTCTGCCAGCTTGGCAATCTTGGTACTGTTGTTCACCCGCACCTCGATCGTCACGTTCTCCTTGTCCCGCATGCTGATTCTAAAATACCCGGCCTCCTCCGCCGCCGGTGCCTCCTCCCCAGCCCCTGGGTCCGCGTCCTGCTTGCTCACCAAACTCGCAATCTGGTTCCGCACCAGCTCGTCGAAATCCACGGGCTCCACCGGCGCCAGCCGCTGCTGGAACTCGGCCTCCCTGTTTTTTTCAAAGTCCTGCACCAGCATCGCGTTGATCAGCATGGAAGGCGACTTGGGCACCACGCCCACGCGCTGCGGCGTCACAAACTCATACAGCCGCGTGTTGTTCCAAATGAGCACGCACTCGTTCATGATGTGGTGCTGCATGCCGACGGTGTCGGGTGGGAAGTGTGTCCAGAGGTATTCGAGGTACCGCGCGCGAATGGCGCCAAAGGTCTGCGTGCTGAGCTCGGTCACGACGAACGGTAGCACATGCTCCCAGCCTTCTAAAAGGGTTCTGATAATGACGCCAACCGTAAAAGACTGTAGTGCTTCGAGCTCGGCTTTGCGTTTATTGATTCGGTATTGCAGTTCCTGGTCAATCACCTCTTCTTCTAATTCAAGCGAAATGTCGGCCGTAATCTCTTCAGGCATTGTCACCTCTGGAATTTCAGGACCGCCGTAAGGTATCAACTCTATAATGGTTTCTTCTAATTCAACCGGTTTGTCAAACGAGCCCGCCTTTCTTCGTTTCGACGCCCTTCTCGGCGTAATCTCTTGTTCTATCGGCGTCGGTTGCAATCCCGGCGTCACCTCTCCCGCCTCCTCCTCCTCATCCGAATCCAGCACCACCACCTCGATAGGTAACTCTGGCACCGGACCCTTATCCAGCAACGTATTCTCAATCAGTACCGCCAAGTTCACCGTATGGCCCATACTCCTCGATTTGGCGCCGCTGCCACTCTTGCTAGCCATTTTCCTTTTCTCCGGACTCGCCGACCGCCTGACCTCCGCTTTCACCTCTGCTTTTGGCTCTTCTTTTTTAGCGAAACCACCTTTAATTTCAGCTGCCTCGATATCTGCCAGTTTGAGTATCTCCGGTGTGTCGTCTTCGCCATACGCCGACGCCAGATTAAAAAAGTCGTCGTCGTCCTTATCGGTGTCTACTTTCGTTGCTGCCTTGGGGATTGGCGCAGGCTGGCCAGCCGGTTCCGCCATGATCGAGCTCGTCACATGCAGTCTTTTGCGGATCCTCCTAGCCGGTTTAGCGCCTGCCGCCGCCTGTGGTGCCGCCGAATAAGGGACGGTGACACTGGACCCCGTTGACACTTGGGACGACGACTCGGGGTCTGAGGTGAGCGTATCCACAGAACCTTGTTTGCTCGCCATTTGTATACCTCGTTGAAAAAAAAATGAGTGTTACCTAGTCAACATAAGAAATAGAAAAAAAAAAAATGCTGTTACTTTTTCAAAAGGTTTAGATGATTGTAGAGAAATGCTTAGGTCTGATGGCAAGTAGAGTTTTGTTGATGTTGGAAATTGTAGTGAGGTTTGAAAAATGCAGTGGTCACGTGCACTATTCTATACAGACACGCCGTTCATGATTTTTCAAAACCTCTGAAAAAGTATGTCTTTTTGATTTAATTAAACCACTTTTGGATTTTGAGCCTATAAATGGAGAATAAGGAGTTTCACTGACAGATAATTGACTACAAAGCTGTCGCTGCATGTCAGCAAGGTACCAGTTGAACTGAGCAAGTAGGCCGATCTCTTTCTCCTATGTTTGAAATCTTAGATACATGTCTGTACTCAAGATTTCAACCCTTGGTTCATTTTACATCTTATCAAAAGGATTTTATAATGTGGATCTTACCTTCTATAGTAATGGTAATCACTTCGACGTAATCCACTTGTACTCTGTGGTTCAACTTCTTTGTGACGCAGACCCATTCCTGTGTAGTCAATAAAATCCTTAAACACTCCTCTAGACTTCTATAATCATGGCTTTAGCTTGGATTTTAAATGGTACGAACCTTTCCGTTTTTCAAATGTCTTGCAGTGATTATTTTCCTTGGTATCATACTCAAGACATGCATGTACCTCCGCGCCAGGTCCAAAAAAGCCAAGGCCCGAGAATTACAAGAACAAAAGTAAGGTATCTTAACAAGACGTCCAAATCTAACGTTTAATCAGCGGTGAAGGCGTAAGATAAATCTGACTATAGCAAATTTTGCTTAACAAACAGATACCCAGAACCTCGCAGCAAAGAAGGCGCTCACGGGTTGAAGGGCAAGAAATCGGAGATGGCAGACGAAGAAGTTCAACCACTCGCAATACAGACCCGAGAGTTGCTGCGGTAGAGCTCAATACTCTGGAAACCAGAGAAGCCAAACTGAATTTATCCTGCCCTGCAGTCAAGTATCAAGAATTTATCGAAAGCCAGGAGTGGGAAAACATTGATCTGGACAAAATTTGTGAAACTGCTCCCGAAGGATTCAAGAATCTAAGACAAGAGGAACCAGTCAGAGCCCCAATATTCAATGATACTTGCAGTGTCTGTTTGACTGCCTTTGATGAAAGCGTAGGGGACCAGCCATACATAAGAAAGCTGACGTGCAGGCATATCTTTCATGACAAGTGCATAATGGACTGGGTGCTGGCTGATCATTCAACCTGCCCCCTCTGTATGCAGCAAATCAACGGATTGTGAGTGTGTGCAAAGAGCTAAGTGACCTTTCATAAATTTTTCTAGTGCTTTTAATTTGATTTTGGCACAAACCCAGGCATCCTGTTAATTTCTACCTTGACTCGTGGTCTTTAGGCAAATTACTAATTACGTATCAGCGCGCGCCTGGAATCTCGTAAAAAGCTCAAGTCTCTGAAAAGTTAAGATTGTTCATTCTGTGCTTGAGACCTTCTCGTATTATGAGATCTAAATCCACCCTAGCCCTAATAATATTTTAGATCCTGAGATACCCGCGCTACCTTGACTCAACTACCAGGAACGTTTCCTGACGTGATTAGATGTTCAAGATCAAGGGGTCAGCAAAGGATGGGAATCCAGAGTCAATTGTTTTGCCTGTCGATGAAATTGTCGATTCGACGATTCTGCTGAACAACAATGAGAACAGCATAGAAAATCCCTTTCGAGATGCTTCCATCAACATCCAGGAACCAATTAATCGAATAGAGGATCTCATTAACGTTGATGCATTTGACTTTCCCGTACTAGGGAGCTTAGGCGTGACAGCCTCAAAATGGATTGTACAGCTCAAATTGAAGTTACGAGAAATGGGAGCCAATGGGTATAGCTTATACGACTGGCCAGAAGATCTCATGAATATGTTCCTCGCATATCCCCTAAGCGACATTATGGAGTTTGATATACAAGCGGCCAAGCATGCAGAGAATAACAAAAATCATGCAAAGCCCAAGGAATGGAAGAGAGTTGATACGGATGGAATTTTCTCCGACACAGATGTTACCAGCGTTTTCATTGACACTCGTGGGCCATACAATTTTTTAAATGACAAGTTTAAGGCCGTCTTTGAAGCTTATCCCCCCTTCCACAATTTTTTTTCCCAAGGAATGTCAGGGACAAGGATTCAAAAGCAACTCTTTGACATTTATGTTGGGATGTGGACTGCGAGAGAGTTCGTTTCTATGGTTGTCAGGGCATCGATCCCATCTGACTACTGGAATGAGTTCACTGATGTTAAAATCTTGTCAGTGTTTTTTGATCGCTTTTCCACCCTATTGACAAAAATCGAGTGGAAAGACCTTGGTAACCTCTTTGAAAATTTCAACAAATATCTGCATTATGACCAGACAGAACTGAGCGTGGATTCCATTTTAGAAACGGCTGTGGACATGAAAGACATTGCTCAACAAGTCAGGGTCCTTGATTCTTTGACCCCACAACATATCCAGCATTATCTTTATCTGCACCTGATCAGTCTTTTCAAAGCCAAGATATCCAAATCTTGCGACGTCAGTGACGACATTTTCAATCTCGAGAGCCTAGAAACCTTGAGACCACCTAAACTATTGACACAGGAATCTGCTAACAAGGTTCTCATCAATATGCTGAAGCATGCTCAAAAATACTTGCCGCGAGACGCGGAGTCTTCCGGACACTTGGCACGGCTTCCTAAACCACAAGTGGTGGAGTTGCGCCGTAAAATTTTAGAAGGCTCTCTTTCCGATGAAGACCGGATCTTAGTTAAACAGTATAAATTTCTCTTCAAGTACGTGATTGAGAAACGCAAGAACCTGGAAATGCAGGAAAGAGAAGGCCAAAAAGGTAAAATATCTTTAAAACAGAAAAAGGCTGGAGAAAACCAAAGTTTGAATATTACACAGCAGAAGCATTCATCTCCTCGTCCCTCGCATACAAGTCATTCAAATACAACACCTGCAATTCCTGTTCCCGTCACACAATCTACTATGATTACTGAGCCTACATCCCAACCTGCCATGGTAACCATTCCTACAACTCAACCTGCCGTGAGCAACACAACGCAATCTGTCGAAAGCTCTATTCCTTCGCAACTTTACATGACTACCCAACATTCTCAATCGTCTGCGACTCCTCACCAACTTACATCTGAAGCTGTCACCCAGCCTTTTGCACCTTCTATTACAGCTATTCTGTCAAAAGAATTAGTGCATACAGCTGTGCCAATCTCCAGATCCTCTTCCGTTTCTTCTACTAATTTTCAATCTCCATACTCTCATCAATCAAGTTTGGAGCCCAGGGAAACCCAAAATTTGGAAGAATTGGCTAGACAAAAACGAAAATTTAACGAGCTTGAAAATGTGACTAAAACAGCTATATCGCCAACACCGCCGCCCCCGCTGGAGCCAAGTCCAACAGCAAGAGTAGTGAGACCGACGAAAAGGGTTTTGAACCCAGATTTTTGAAATGGGTGCTGTGCTCTAGGTTTGGCAATTTTTGTGTTGAGAAATTTTGTTTTTGATTCCCAAAACTCCTCGAGAGAGGCAACTAGTACCAAAACTTAAACCAAAGAAGCATGAAGAGGGTCTTCTGAAGCTACCTTTGGCAAGATTAAGTTTTGGCAAATTTGGTTGATATTATCGGAGGACTCTCTCAGCGATGCTGAGATGCAATCATTTATAACACCGATTCTCGCCGGCTGGAAAAGATCAAACCCTCTTTTTGTTTTTTGTTTTTTCGTTTTTCAGTTCTGTTATTTGAAATGCCTGTGGTGCCATTAATAGAAAAAGAAGATGTGCACTATGTGCCAGAATCCTTCTCTCAGCAGATGGATAAGAGATTTCTACTTTTTGCACCCTTCCCGCCGCCAACATATCCTGCCGATGAGGGTTACAGGTCTCTTGTTACTGCCTTTGCCGTCATATTTAGCATCTTGGTAGTATCCCTGATCATAAGATTCTTCTGCTTTAAGGCCAAGAGAGAGTTCGAGCAGAGCCGGTTTATGCGGAGCCGGATAGCTGATCGACTCCAAGTTGCCCCGCCCCCGCCACCTATGCACACGCATGCTACACGCGCTAGAGAACTTGTGATTAGAATGCCATGGAGAGTCACTTTAGAGCAATTCAACATGATTGCTCCTCCCATTCCTTATTCCCGGTTCCTGTACGTCATGCGCGCCATGCGAGATTGCAATGTAATGAACTTTGACCAGCATGGCCCTCCTCCCAGCCGTGTTGTGCTGAGACCGCCTAGTTCCACTAGCCCAAGTACAGGTATCCCACTTGAAACCTACAACTTCTGGTGGCGTGCACAGATGATGGAGCATGCGCACAGGGTTGAAATATTTGGCGACAGCCCTGAAACAGAGTGTATTTGTTCAATTTGCCACGAATCTATTGCTGGAGAGTCTGATCTAAGTCCTGAGTCAAAACCTGAGCCAATGCTTGATCCCAAGCCTGATCAAAACACATCAGATTCAATCCCATTAGATCCAATCTCATCAGATTCAATCTCATCAGATTCAATCTCATCAAATTCAAACCTATCAGATTCAAGCCCTTCAGATCCGACTGCATCAGATGATGGTCACGAAAACGAAGTAGCAGAAGAAGAGGAAGAAGAAGAAAATAATAATGAAGACTATGTCGTAGTGGTAGATCCCAAGATACGGCAGCTGCCATGCTGGCATGTTTTCCATGACGAGTGCATTGTTCCTTGGGTGGTGAAGCGGAGCTCAACCTGTCCACTGTGCAAACAAGTCCTTACGCCGCCTTGACCAAGTATGTTATGGGTATAAAAATTGGCTTAATAGAAGACATTTAACGAGGGCTGCTAAACCATTGAAGAACGCCTTTGTGCCATTGATCTAGACTGGATTTCTATATAATGAATCGAATACAAATGGTGATTTATATCGGTCTATTCCTAATGCTCGACGCCAACAAAGTGTACTACTGTGAGACCTATCGTTCTAGCCAAGACCATTGATTTTTCGCTTAAAGTATACATATTAAACCCTGCATACGAAGGTCTAAAACAGCAGTAGGTCGTTTGCTTTGGGCCTAATTTTATTGATAAGGTAAGTCATGCTGCACAGTGCTGCATACGTATTGGGATCGCTTACTCTCCAACTTCAGATGTTTGTTTACGTTTACCATGACCCCAAGCTGACCAAGTCAACACCTGTTCAATTTGTTTTCACAGACTCTGAGTGCTCCAGATATTCTTCTCAGAGCCTATCTCTGAATTCAAGATTAACCTTCTCTTTTCAGATGGAAATTCCCTCCTACTCCCTGATTCCTCGCTATCCCTCTTATAGATCTTCTGCTTGACCCCTAATTAACGTCTCAGCAGTCAATTATATCAGTTGTTTGCACGCCCCACAGTCATACCAAGACTCATCCGCTTTCTAGACCACTCTTCCTGCTCTTATTTCAACTGAGACATTTTTCTTCTTGCGATCCTATTAGTTATGGAACAACGCAAATATATTCCAGCTCTTCTTGAACGCGACGTAGATACGACTACTCTGGCGGTCGCAATGTCTATTATTGGCGCTATCCTGCTAGCTATGTTTTTGGCTTGGCTGTTTCTTCGCAAAAAAGCACCCAACCGTGAGAGTGCGCTTGAAAGCCAAATTCCGTACAGAATGAGCCAGGATTCCGATACATTCAGTCTTCACGTCCCGACTGCACAGGTCAGAGATGCATACAGGTATCCCGCTTCTTGTGGCTCAACCGTATACAATCAGCTGGAAGGGCAAGTCTCGCCCTCAACATCACACCTCAATTTGACCAAGTTGAAAGGTTTTACAAAGGCATCAACAGGAACATTGGCGACATATAACAGCAGCAAGCTGGCTTGCGTAACGACGATAGGCACCAATAGCACCCCGTCAAAATCAGAAAGTAATGACGCCATCGATGAAGTGGTTTCATCTCGCGTAAATGGGGATGCTCCATCAGAAGATCAACCATTGAAGAAAAAAGACGATGAAATCGAAGAAAAATTGAAGCCATTGCCTTTTTCGCCCCCAAAAAGTATATCGACCGAAAAATTACAATGAAACACTAGTCAGAGAGATTCCAGTCGTTGGCTCTTAATTTTGCATTTCATAATTTGCATTCTGTGTTTTAGTTGAGCTTGTCTTCAAAAACATGCTCACACGATCAAACTCAGCATATCATTTCATAGTCAGTCTTCATTCGCTAATGCCACTAGAGAGGTTGAGCCCACCTGCTCCTTCTTCCTCATCACAAACACCTAGCACGCGCAAGGTCTATTTATTTCTTTTCCTGGAACTTTTGAGTAACTAATATACATTAACCAACTACAAAAAAACCATTTGGTGAATCATTCTCAATAACTTAGTCTTCCAATGTAGAGTACGTGTAGCTCAGCACTATTTCAAAAACATGGTTCAGCAGCTCTTCTGGATATGCAACAAACTCCGACATCTTGTAGCATGTCAGCACGTCTGCATACTTCTCAACCAGCTGTTTTTCCTTTTCATCCGTCAACGCAGGGTCCGCAAACTGAGACATGATCTTGTCCACAGGAATTTCCGGCCGAAATGAATCCACACTAGACTCAGAGGACACGGATGAACTGTCATCATCTTCAAGCTGAGACGCGATGATTTCATCAATGTTGAAGATGTCCTCGTCTGGCATTTCATCGCTATGAGAGTCCTTCCCGCTGCTCAACGACGGTGACCGAACTTTATTGTTCGCTCGCAAGAACAGCTCCCACACTCTTCGTTCTTTTTCATCAATAGCATACGCTTTCTTGCTGCTCTTGAAAGAACTTTTACTGTCTTCAGTAGAAGTTGATTCTTGTGTACCAGTTCTCGCTGGGGATGTAAATTCGCGATCATGCCGAGCCTTGCTGAACCTTGAAATATCACCCTGGCTGTTGTTGTAATGATTCATGAGATCTGAACTGCTGAAGTCTGTGATATCGGTTGGGCTGAGTGGAGACGTTTTCTGCGTATCCAGTCCACTCTCTTTCTCTGAATCAGTGTATGCGGGTGCTGAGGAATTGGTGCGTGAGCTTGTGCTTGGCTTCAACTGTTGACCCTGTGTCTCAGGCTTTGGTGTATCATCATCTTTCTTTCGCATGCTTTGCGGAGAAGAAAATGGCGTCAGAAAAGTTCTCGGCTTTTTGATAGCTTCCAGAGTTTCATTTGATTGGTTTGCAGATTTAGAAGCACCTTGCGGAGCCAGATACTCGGAAGGTGTGCTCAAAATAGAACGAGAAGGTGTTGTGCTTGGTGTAGACAATGCTGAAGGTCGATCATGGTGACTCTTTTCTTTCTCATGACTGGCTTCAACAAATGCAGTTTCAATGTTCTCATCAAGGTGTGGTAAATGTGACCCGCAGAAATCGCAAGTGGCTGCTTTTGGAGTTTGTGGTGCTGAGCTTGGTGTAACTTTGATCGGCGGCTTGCCACCTACTTGCTTATCGACTTCCAGGACTCGTTTAGGAGTATCTGGGAAATCATCCACAAAATGATGCTTGACCTCTCCCTTGCTTTCTGGATGGAATATTTGTTGATCCACAGCATACTGTTTGGTCAGACTGATCAGTCGATCCCACTTAGCTGGATCATTAGGAACATCAGAAGATCTACCCGATAGCCAAAGGTTGGCATCACTAGAGTAGGTTCGGAGAAATGGAATGTAAGATGGAGGAAGTGCGTATGTAAGGAGACTAAATCTTTGCTGAGACGACATTAATCCTTGAGAGCTTAAAGTTGTGGTGTATGCAAAGTAACATTCAAGGAAGATATTGATGCCAAACCCAGGAGTGCCGTCCTGAAAGGTTTTAATAATGTGCTGGACATAACCTATTCCCTGCGATTCAGTATAGTAGGCTGTGCGAAACATGCGCTCAAAGGTGGGCCAGTCGTTATAAGAGCATGTTCTAATGATAGACATTACACTTTCGAGGGAGCTGTCGACATACTCAAATACTTTCGCAAACTTTTCTTCACCAGTCAATTCTGCTCTACTCGATAAATCGTTGAATCTTCTCAAAAAGTCGTCTGCGGTGTAACTGGATGAAGAGCCTTGAAACGTGGGTAAGACCGAACTTCCCCCAGCTGGACTATTCTTGTAGAACGCTGGCAGAGGCATGGCCGAGTGCCGCAAAGCGGCCTTGATGAGCGATAATGTATCATCGTCTAGAGCGTAGTACTTTGGTTGTTGAGTCTCTCCTTGTAAACGGCTCCTGAAAAGCAAGTTAGTGAATGACTGAATCCTTCTCCATGAGTACTTACATGGTGTGAACAGAAATTACTCCTCTAATCTAATTCATCATGCTCCTAAACACAATGTGGGTTGAGTCAAGGGAAAGAGATTTTTCGAGAAAAGAGGTTGAATAAATAAGGCGGCAATGCTTTCAACTTAATTTCCAGTTTGCACTGAGTGGGTGAGAAGACTATTCGTGATTACCAACCACTGCTCCAGTCTGATGCAGCCCTGATGCTGGAACCATGCATCAGATAAAATACCTTGAAAAACTGATCACAGAGCGATTGACGTTTCAGTAAGGGCATCAGTAAATGCTCTTTGGTGGCAGCCTCATAAGCATTGACGACTATAAGTTTTCTCCAGTTTGTCAGCTAGTCGAAACTTTTCAACATCATGAAGGTTTACTTGGTCAACACTTGAAATGTCGAACCAAACAACCACGAAGCAGGACCGGCACATATCTCGCACTAGAAACCCTACTGGCTGATGCACAGCCAAACTCCAAGTAGCTGGAAACCTGTTTTGGCAGTACTGTGATCATTTTAGATAATAATGGTTTTGTATTTAGAGGGCTGGTGCAGTTGGGTGGAAAGAGTGGATCCTTGCGCCACATCAGAGACCGATTGAGTCCATTTGGTCTACATCAACTCTCGACCCAAAGAACTATGGTTGAAAATTTCCATTTAATGTAAGGAAAAAACACAGCAGTATTTATCCTATGAGTGTGCAGGGGACTAGTGCTCATAAGTTGAATTTGCGCTGTTTAGCTCAATTTCTAGGAAGCTACTCGGGTATTTATTTTTGGTTCTCGCAGCCAGCGTTTCTTATAGTAGGCTGTGAAACTTGAATAATTACTTCGTGTATTACATTGAGCCGTAAATCCGAATTGGATTTTTTAGATGGTTTTGGTAATCCTAGACTCGAATATAATGTTGGAACTGAAGTGGCCACACGCTTCCCTTCCACTCCTTGTATTGTTGTATAAATATCTTGAAGCATATCATAAGCTGGGTTCTACCAGTGCTATTTCAAATTGAATATTTGGATTATATTTCTTGGTATGTGCACGGTCATACTACGTTTAAGTTAGGATGTTGAGCTGTTCAGGTTTTTTGGTTTCAAGGTCATGAAGTTGATTTTCAGACAATCAGAACACTGTGCTAAGGCTAAACTCTGACTAGTTTTTTTTACTTAAGAAAAGATTGTTCAAATGGATAAAGATATTTTCATTTCTTGATGGTTTGATTCTGAGCAGTTTTTCTTTTGTAGCCCAACTGGGGCAGTATTATGAAGTCAAATTAGCTCTCCTACAATCTGTAAACATTGCAACCAAGATTGTCAGAACAACCTCAAGGGAAGGGTGATACTGATTGAAATGAAATATATAGGGAAACTTGAATCAATGTCTTATTGCTACTACGGCATCAGAAAAGTTGGAAGAAAAAAATTTTGAAAGCAGTGTTTTGATTGGATCAGAATGAGGTATTGTGATAACATCTCAAGAGAGAACCAGATTCAAGCAAACTGATATATTTTGAAAACGTAACACAGTACTAGCTAAGAGTTACTGATGCAACTATAAGGTGCTCTCATATTAGAGCTTAGTGAACCTAAAACAAGTATTTTACAACCATAGCTAAGGTTTTTTACGCATCAAAAACAGCAAAGATAACGTTTGAGTTGACTATTGCGTCCATTGGAAACTACAAAAAAAGGGTCAGAAGAAGAGTTGACACTTGCAAAGACAATGGATAAATTGTATGTAGAATACCAAAATAAAAATCAAATGAACAAAAAATCTTATCTCTAGCGCTATGCGTTTTTCTCTTTTTGTTTGTTTGTTGTTGTTGGCCGATCATGCTTTTAAGGTTAAATGATGCGTTTCCTGCCATATACCATTCTAAGTAATTGTAACACAAAGTTTTCACAACGCATGAAGAATCATAGACTCAAATTTACGACAGTATTGGAAGCTATCATTCAATTGTCAATGGTTTAGTTATCATTAAATTCTCAAACATCTTGCTTCTTCTTTTCGAAACAATGCCTTTAAAATGGAAGACTTCAGCTCGTTGAAACATGGGGGAAACCAAGAGATCAATCAATTTGGTATGACAAATCCGCACTCCATTGATTTGCAAAGTACTGAAATTGCGGTACTTAAGGATATCATCACTCAGACAGTTCAATACACAGCCTTTCACTTCCAGAATTCAAATGTGTTCACAAATCCCCACACATTAACCATATTTCACAATGATGACTCCAACCACTGCAAGCTAGAATTGAACGTTGTAACAGTACCTTGTCTGTGTGCCTCAAACTATACCAATAGAGCTTTGCATGTTCAAGTTCATATCAAGCAAATTCAAAAAGTCATGGTGCAAAGTTTCGAACAGAGAAATTACACAACTACAGATATCCTCTTTCAAAAGCCTGTTTTCAGAGCAGCTCGAGAGGCTTCGCAAAGATACTACCAAGAATCTGCTAAAGATCCAGAAAGCATTTATAATATGGGCCAGCCCATAGAAGCTTTCACACGAATACAAGTTTACAGCGCAGCCGGAATCACAATGCCACTGGAGAGCTTGGGTAGTAACACTGAAACTCCTGCGTTCAGCTCATTTGATCAAGATAAAACGAAAGCAATATTTCAAAAAGACACCAAATTTACTGATGTACAGGATACTAAGGTAATCAATGAATTGATGAATAGCTGTGGTATAGACCACAAAACTCTGTTTGGAGGTTATGATCAAGAAATTCTCGAAGATGATTCAGGTGACACATTAGTTTATAACGCAAACAGCAGCATGATAGAAAATTATGAAAACAGCATTTATTCTGATGATGAGCAAACAGTTGCCGATGGCTGCATTGACCCGGAGTTGAGGGCCCTCATGCCTAACGTTGAGGATATGGAATATACAAATACACAGCATAGCACTATATTTGACAAGATTGAGGTTCCTCCACAGGGAATATTTTTTATATTTGGACTTTTGCCTGACAATTTGCTCAATGGAGTATTTCAGTCTTGCAAGATATGCCACCAGAATGAACTCATCCATAAACTGGAAAGCGAATCCGACAATTGCGCAGTACCTGTTTTTCTTTTAAAAAATTATAGGTACCATTTGCCGAATTTCATACCCATGGAGAGTCCGAATGGCTTTTATACTGACAGAAAAGTCGAACAATCATCCGAAGTTGTGGGTGGATACAACAAGGAAGATCCCTACAGACACTCTGAGAGAGATCCTGTCAATCTAGCCTCGCAAATTGCTGTATTTGATAATTATGAACAAGTTTGTGAGATATTTCAAAAGTTTAGAGTTGTTTCAATGTTTATGGAGCAAGCAACTGGAAATATTCCGTTGCTCAACTTGGTTCCTCGTCACCATTTTTATCAAGAGGTGCACTCTAATATGCTTTCTGGAACACAAAAATTTGATGAAGCATCATATTTCAGGCTGCAGCAATCTCAGGGATTCCCAAGAAATGAACTTTCTTATGAGAATTCCAATTATTCTCCAATTTCTTCAACTACTCTTCTTGAATCAGCATCACACGAACCACTGCATTTAGCCCATGAAATTGATGTGACCATGAGAGACACCAATTTTTATGATTCAGATTCAATCTCAACTGAGTGTGATCCTCGTAAAAATACAATTGAGGATGCGGATACTGCAGTAGAGAATCCACAAGATGGAGTTGATGGATACTGTCAAGTCAGTAATGATTGGTACAAAAATGCAAACAAGGTAGCTGAAAAGCGTCTTTGTGATAGGTTAGCACGACAACTTGCAGATTCAATCCAAGCAGAGGAGTTACGACTCGCAGCTCTACAACATCAGAGCATAACTAAATTTGTGTGCACATATGAGATGATAAACTCAAATCAAATTGCACCACAAACTATGAAGGAGGAGACCAGAGAACTTTGGGTGCCTTCCAATGATCCTGACAATCTTAGCCATGGTGCCTGGGGTACGCCTCACAGATACATGCGTAAGCACTGTCAGGAGAGAGTCCGCATAGTGCGCAAACAACCCAATGGTCTCATGCGTTTTAGAGTTGAGGGACGCGTTACCCAAGAGGCTCCAGTGAGAATTTACAATGTTCAGCCTTTTCGCCTCAGGATGTTTTACGAAGTGCTATCATTAGCTGCGTTTGGCAACAACGAAACCCTGCACGTTGCTTACGGCCGTCTTTATGCAGAGCTTGCAATTCTTCGACAGCAGCCTCGACATGTCACTTCTATTGAAAGACAAAACTTCAGACGATTCAAGGAGGTTTCTGTAAGAACTCAGCAAATGAAAGATACCTTAGAGCTCAAGTCTTCGATAAGGCAACGAGCTTCCAACCAAGTTATGAGAAGAACCAAAATTCCAGAAAAGTGGAGACCTAGAAAAGGTGTCCAAAATTGCGAGTTTACTCATGGTCATTTGAAGGAGAAATCTGTAGATTCAGTCTTTTATCACTGTGCTCCAAGATTCAGATTGCCCAAACCTTCAACGGTGCCCCGCATAAATTCTCCACTTATTCAAATAGTCTCAAAAAAATAACCTATAATTGATCTATTGATCTTTATACTAATTTAGCGCTCACGATATGCTCAAGAAATCAATGAAAAAAATCATGACTAGATGCTTCAATAAAAAGCAAGGGTTGCAGGTCGTACCCGGGATCGAACTGGGGTCCCCGGAAATCAATCATGAAATCAAAATCCGATGTGATGACCACTACACTATACAACCAAAATTACGCGAGTAGAATTGCTTAGGTTTATATACAGAAAGTAAAGACATACTTTTTTTAATAAACTTTTGATGCTTTACAAATTTTAATGACTCTAACAAAATCTCCTTAATCTAATCTATTTGTTCTGTAATTTCTAGTTCTTTTAAGTTATTTTGAAGGGGGTTGTGTGTTTTTTTTTGTTGCCAATATCAGTACCCTCATAACATTGCCTAGTTGGTTAAGGCATCGTGCTAATAACAACTCCTATAACATTGCCTGCCTGAGAATTTTCAAAGCCGTGACATTGCGTTACTTAGTATTATTGTCTGTATCAGACCAGTATATAGAATATGTCTTCTTCGATGTTTATTACATAGGACGTTAAATTGATTATCTATCTATCTATCTAGTACCCTCATAAACCTTGCGTGCGCGCCTTTCTATCTATCTGCGCGCCATTGTCTGCCTGAAAATAATAAAGCCGGCCGTAACCTAGCGTTACTTACTGCTGCCCTTTTTATGTATCATACCAATACATGTAGAATATGGCTTCTTCGATGTTTATTACATAGGACGTTAAATTGATTATACTCCTACTGCTAACCTCCCCAACTCTTTGATCCTATTGATCGCCCCAGGATTTGGAACTATTCTAAGACTGCTTATCAGTAAGAATAATCATTAGGGTAGTTTTTTTGAATCATGGTGTTGCTTCTGTTATAAAAACTTGACTCTTAGAATTGAGGCTCTAATTGGACCAAGAAGGTGCTACCTTCAAAATTAAAGAAAAAAAAAAACACATTACCAAACCATTGCTGAAGCTGTTATATATATATATATATACAAAAATATACAATTAAAAATTAAGCAAGTGCAACTTCAAGCGGAAGCTTGAAAGAAATGCAGTACATTGTCTTCGTAGGAGCGACTTTGCGAACATTGTGAAATACGAGAGCGTCTAAGGGCATGTCGAAATTCAGTTTGCCACTAACACGCTGACGCAGATCTTCAAAGACTTCCTCATCTGAAGGTTCTGGTTGATGTGGTTCATGCTTGTGGAAACAGTGAACATGAATTGTTGGAAGTTTGATGTCTTTGGGATCTTCGGAGTCAAAGATCTTGGTCCTCAGTCCAGCATTGGCATAGAGACCAATGAAGCTGTCCAAAAAGTCTGTGGCTGTGTCTGGCAGATTCATGACGTAGTGGGTGAAAAATCTTGGAACTGGAATAGGCTCTGGTGCAGGTGTTGGCTTTGAACGGGAAATACGACCCTTGGGAGCAGGAGTGAGAGTTGGGTTTTCTTGTTGAAATGCAAGCAGTTCTGAAACAGCAGACTTGATGAAAGTGCGGGCATCTTCGCAGTATGGTTTCACAAACGTTTGTGTTTTGTTGAGCTTGATATTCTCTACCAAGTACTTGTGACTTTCAGGATTGAGATCGTTGGCAAGCACAACCACCCCGTTTTTTCCTGCTGGAACAGCAAAAGGACCAACCCCAGCAAATGCATCGCAAACCGCCTCACCTTTTTTAAATTTTGAAATGAGTCGATCGTGTTCGGTATGAAGACGGGAATTCCAGTACACCGTAGAAAAGTCGAAGCGGAATCGACAGTTCGACTCACTCTGTTCCACCATGAAATCTTTCTCACCAGCCAGAACTTCCATTTCAAAAGTTCTAAATACGGTATCAATGGCATCGAGCTTGTTGACGACTGTTCTAATGCGGGGGTTCTTGTCGAGAACAACTTGGCCAATCATCTCCTTGTGAGGCAAGTACTGATCTCGGATATTCAAATGTGCAACATGGCCGACAATTGTAAAACCGCATGGGATTTCATGCAAGAGGTCTTCCGGAAGTACAGCAGCCAGGATTTCCTCCGACTTCCAGTAGTCGTACGTCAACTTCAAGGTGTAAGGAATGAAATCAATACTGGTTTGATCGAGTGTTTCTTTAAAAGGTTCCGCTAATTCCAGCTTGGCAGCTTCTGCATCATTAAATTTTTCACTGAGCAAAATTCCCTTTTGCCCAGTTTGAACGCTGCTGTTGACGTCGCCCTCAGACTTGTCACCCAGATATACAACGTGACCGATGCCTGGCTGCTGAAGAATATACTGCTCGTACTTTCTAGAAAACTTTGAAATAAAAGCAGGATTGCCGAGTCTAGCAACCACAAGAGGAACCTCTTTATAAAAAAACTTCTTATTCAGAGATTTCATTGTTCGATCTACTGGTGGAAGAAACTGAGCTGCACGAGCATGGTGATCATAGTGCCTTTTGAGAGATGACATTGTAAAGAAAATTGGAATAGTAATTTTCGGAGACTGATGAATAAAAATCGAACCTTTATGAGTCCTTAACGTCAGTCTTGCAAAGGATGCCGAAGAGAAGGGGACTGGCATGGGGGGTGGATCAAGTCGAGTTGTGAAATTCTTGGGACTTTTCAAGCAAATTTTCTTTCCAGTTTCTCCACAAGCTAGGGCCAAGCCTGATAGCACATAGACAACTTTGTGGATTGAACAGTCGTAGTATGCATCACAATTGATTCAATAAATTTTGAAAATAAAATATAGTGATGTAGCTTTACGCGAGACTCTCGAAGCATTCTTTGAACAAGTTGTCACAATGTGTAAGAGAGGTTTAGGATTCAATGAACGGAACTCATTACAAGTCATGACTTTTTAGATCAAGCTACTCAATTCATTTTACTAATTACAGTAAACAGTATATATCAATCGTAAGGCCATCAATACCAAGAATTTTCATTTCTATAGTCCCATGCTCCAGTATTCCTGTAGTAATTGTCCTCGCCTGAAGACTCCTCTTCTCTCCAATCGCCGTCGTCATAATTTTCATATCTATGCTCCCCTTCTCTCATATTCCAATGGCCGTAATCATAATCACTGTACGGCCGCACTTTATACTGTGAATTGAATACCGCACTCCCTCCTCTATTATCTTCATTCAGTTTCTTGTTTATGGCAAATCTCTCTCTCGCTAATTGCATGCGAAGATCTTTTGCAGCTTTTAGATTCATAGGCCACTTCACGTTATCAAAAACCTGGTCCAAAACCTCAACGGGAAGCTTTCTTGTTAACCGACTATCGTCATTCAGCACTGTGTCTTTCCATGCCCAGTCGGCTTGCTGGGGAGGAACTTGGTCCGTGGAATACATGACTTTGTTGTGAGGATCAACAATATAAAAGTAGAGCATTTTCAAGTGACCCTTTCTGCTTCGATCTGCAAGCGAAAAAGGTCTCAAGGAGTGCTGCATGTAATTGGCAAAGATAACCATTTTGTCTTGTTTGATCTTGACCGAACCAGCTTCTCGTCTCAAGTAGTCTCGCTCTTGTAATCCGAAAAGTGCTCTCACATCGGAGTCCTTGCAATTCTCAGGCGCCCTATAGCCAAGTCGAAAAGCGAGCTCGGGGTTCTTGATATTATTGGAATCATAGTAGTAAATGACAGTTGCAACAATATCTTCATTCATAAGACCCTGCACTTGCCAGTAATCGCAGTCATAAGTGGGACTCGAGGGAGTGAGGACAATATTACTAAGTTTGGTGATGACTCGCAATTTTCGGCCATCAACCTTGTACTCAAATCGGGGAGTTGAATTCCCTTCCCACCTTATTTTGATAGGGGGATCTATACTCGGATCAGGCCTAGAATGATCAAGAAACTCTCCCTTATCGTCTTCAGCTGGAATTCTCACAGAAGGGTTCAGGCGAACGCGTTCAACTGAAACGCATGTTGAAAAGCAAGCATTGATTCCTGGGAGAGCCTTGGCAAAGATATCGGCAATAGGCTGGTAAAGATCCTGATGTTTCACAGGATTCAAGTTGTTAATATAAGACTTGATAGCAACTGAAGTTCCATCCTCAGAAACATCGAAAAGGGAAGGCAGCCATTGAAAGCGTTTAGAATATCCAAGGTCTTCAACTGCACCAGGTTTGATAGTGTTATCCACATAGTCGAAAGGCCCTGACTTGATGAGATTTTCAGGGCCTTTATACTCTAAATTCAATCCAACTGATTCACCAGCCGGAATGAGGGGCGTAACCTTGTACTGAAAAGGATACAGTGATGGATCAACCAAGTTTTGAACTTTGCTACTAGTATAGGGCTGCCAGTCTTTGAGATGGTTGGGAACGTTTTCCAACCGTGCGACACCACTGATAAACTCATTTTTGAGAGCTGGAGGAACAATTGCATCTGCCACATACACATAATCGTTAGGCCCGACAGAGAAGGTTTCTCCAGTTTCCTTGCGGAGATAATCATAATACTCCAACTCCTGAATGACGTAGTTCCAAATTTGGGGCCTTATGGCTCGGCTCAGCTGCGCCCTCCAGTAATCCGTGATTGCAGGATTTGTGTAATTGATCCACCATTTCGGTTTCTCTCGAACTGCAGCCGACAATTCCTCAATTTCCTGCTCATCAAGACATCTGTAAGTATGTGCAATGGCTCTGCTGGCCTCGAATGCCTCAATGAAGGGAAAAGTAAAAGGTGTGATACCTCTCTTTTCTATATCTGAATATCGGCTGTCGCTTTCGCTTATGTCCTCGTCTGAGTCTACCAAATCCCACCAGCCTTGGAGCTTCTGGGGAAATGGGCTGGGCATGATTATTGCGGTGAGTACAAATCAACCAAGTCTGGCGATACTCAATTGCTCCACGAGAAAAGAAAAAAAAAGATCTCAACGTTTGAAAGTCAATGAAAGTCAATGTTACTGTGGTTTATGCCGTGGAACTGATCCAAGCTGTTCATGATTCTCAAGGGTCAAGCTGATCATATATATATGTAAACAATGGTTTGATTCAATCAATATATGGGGATTACAAAGGGCTAGGGTGAAAAAACCCCTCCCCCATGTTTTGAAGTTTATTACTTTGATGCTTTCTGCATTCCTCTCGGACACGTTTTAACCCTCGGTTACCCTCTAGTGTCAATGACATTTTTTTTTTTACCTTGCAACTTGACCAGATTTTCTACAACAAACTGGACTTGTTTAGCAAGGATTTCTACAAATCTTAACAGATTGCTCAAAACTTTCGAGTTCCTTTTCTCTGAAGCAAATTCAATTTCTTTCTCAAGAAGCGTTCTGGTGTATTGCTTGAACTCTTCTCTATCGTTGTTTTATTCGACTAAACTACAATGGAACCTTCAGGGGTGAGACTCTATGTCAGCCCTATCAACCGCAATGGTATGAATAAAAAAGGTCACTAGATTCACCTGCCTCTCTTCCTAACACTTTCTCTAGTCGGCAGAGACGATGTTTCCGATTTATTCTCCAAACACGGTGAAATTGTTGACATCAAGCTGATGGGCAGCTATGTATGTTTGGACTGAGGCGACAAACTTGTTGGACTGCCTGATGAAATATACTGAATGCTAATTTCTAATGCCCAATTCAGTGCTTTGTGGAGTACTCCAACTCTGAGAGTGCCAGCGAGGCCGTGGACAGTATGTATAAAGCTCCGACTGACTTCAATTGTGCTAACAGCCTCATTTAGAACTGGGTAGGTTGAGTGTCTGAGCTGACAATGCGACAATGTCTAATACGTTTTATATTTAGACAGGTCCGAATTCCAAGGTGAAACTATTTCGGTTACACCCGCAAGACCTCCTCGTGAGCGCCCCGAGAGAATTGAACAAGAGGAGATTGCTCTTCACCGTATTGCTATTTCGAATTTACCAGCAGACGTGTCTTGGCAGGTATGTGGAGTCTAATGCCTGATATCTGATTTATCCCTTTGTCTGAATGAGTCCATGTGGATTGGCGCATTTTTTCTTTTTGGGTCTGCTATTCTTTCTTTCGAGCGCAGTCTAATATGACCGTGCCTTTTTCTTCTTCACTAGGACTTGAAAGACCACTTCAGATCAAAAAATACCAATGTGGCCTTTTGTGATGTTTCCCGCGAAAGAGATGGAACTGGGTGAGTATTTCAATCCAATTGAGAATGACAGGTTGCTAATAAGCTGATAGATATATTGATGTGGAATCCAAGGATGAGGTAGACCGTTTATTGGAAGACGGTGCGGAAGTCAACATTATCAAGGATGTTGAAGTTACTCTTCGCGATGAAGTATGTTGGCTTATGTTCAATCTTGGCGGTGCAATGCTAAAATGACAGGGAATTATTCATCGTCGTCCTCCTCGTGAGAGACGTGATGATCGTAGAGGCGATTTTGGCGGCCGCCGGGGTGGCCGTGGCGGTAGAGGAAGAGATTGGGATGGTCGTGGTGGAAGAGATCGCAGAGACGATCGCTTCGGAGGCCGCAGAGATGACCGAAGAGATGACCGAAGAGACGACAGAAGAGACTTCAGAGACAGAGACGATCGTCGTGGCCGAAGAGATTACCGGGATGACCGCCGTGATGGCAGAGGAGACGACCAACGTGAGGACCGGGGTGGCGACCGCCGCAACAGTAGAGGAGACGATCGTCGTGATGACCGTGGAGGTGATCGCCGCGACAATAACAGGAGAGATGACCGTCGAGGAGACAGGGGCGGCGACAGATACCGCGACAACCGTGGTGGCAGAGACTCGTTTGATCGTCGCAGCGACTCTCGTCCGCAAGACCGATCTCCCTCACCTAACCGCCGTGGGGAAAGTCCCAGACCTTCTCATGACGACTCATCTCGTGAAAAGCGTGATGAGCGCTTGGATGAGGGTGACTGGTGATTAAATATTGTAAAAACTTTGGGTTAAATCATAAGTAATAAATAGTGCTGTCTTATAAATTAATGAGTCTAGGAAAGCTAGAGATCAAGCTCACTTTCTTCTCCATCGTCTGAAAAAAGTCGACCCTGTTCTGCGTCAGTAGAGGAGAAACGGTGCTTATTGACTTGTGACACATGCTGGTGCTTCTTGGTATAAATCATCCACAAGACTAGAAGGATGCAAAACAATGAGACAAGTGTTGTCATTTTAAAGGTTTCTGAGTAGCAGCCAGTACCTTTGTAGCAAAAAGTAGCATCTGCGTGGACAGAAGAGTCTCTGTCATGAAAATCAGCGTGCGCACTCAAAGAATTCTTGTCATAGACCTTGCCAAACACGAGGTTAAACACATAGATTGAAAATACAGGCGACGTTCCAACAAGGCCCCAGTTCTTTGACAAGTGGGTGACTCCAAAAGTGTCACATACAACGGTTGGGAATACACCAAAGGCCAAACCATATGAGACACCAACAAAGCAGGAAATGATCCAGAGATGGTTTGCACTTGTCACTGCTGAAATCATGCTAGCATGGGCAATAAAGGCCATGATCGCGGCAATGCAGACCATCCACAGCCGCTGCAGCCCGAGTCGTGTTGACATAATGTCAGAAAGGCTGCCACTAAGCAAGCGGCCCACAAAACTAAACAGCGAGATGAGAGCGACTTGCAGAGATTGAATAGCAGGCACCGAGGGCGGATTTCCGCTCATGTCTGCAAGGACCAAAGCGCGCACAATATAGCCTACACAGTAAATGTACATTTGTCCCACACCGGCAAGAAGGCCGAGAATAATGAACTGAGACCAGAACTCAGCGGTTCTCACCAATTGCCAGCCAGTCAAGTTTCGCTCGGTGAGCACTGGCGTGGAAGGAGAGAGTGATCCCGTAATATCGTCAATATCGCTTTTCACGCCATTACCGAACAAAGTCACGGGGCTGTACATTGCGGGAGTGGAGGAATCTGAATTGGGTCGAGCTGAGTCAACACGAGGTGTCAAGATGCCTGAACTGAATGGGGCAGTTAACGTCGATTGAGAGTCCTTCCGAGATGGGATTTCTCTGTCAGTGACTCTGCCCTCTGTGGTACCATACTTGGTACTAGCTGCTAGTGCAGACTGGATATCCTGATGGTTTAGTAAGGGCTTTTCAGAAACACTCGGAGCAGGAAATCTGACAAACGGAATGTTCACCAAGCACAGCAAGCTGGTACCAATACCCAACAATTGTAAAAAGCCAGCAGTGTTTTCTGGAAAGTAGATCGCGGACATTGTAGAGAACAGCAAGGCTGAGAGGCCAAACGCGGCTAATGGGAAAGCCACTGCTGTGCCTCTCGATTCTGGAAAGTTGAGAGCCGCAGTCTTGATAGATGCCGAGTATGCCAAAGTACTTCCAAACCCTGCCAAACAGCTTCCGAACGCCAGCAGTGCCAGGATACTAAGTTGATTTACGTATGCAAAGTAGAGGGTGAAGTAGCCTGCGAGCAAGCAGATTGCCCCGAGAAAAATCGGGAGAGTCGGTCCGAACCGATCAGTGACCACTCCCGCAATGGCTCCCAACAGCGAGACTCCTATCGTTCCAGTCATGCCAATCAAGGAACTTTGGGTCGCCGTCAAGCCCAGCCGGTCGGCCAGCTGTGTCGAGTAGGTTGAGTAGACATAGAGAGTGCCACATGCCAGACCTAAGTAGTGTGTAGTTAGTCAAAATTGCGCTATCAAAACAGCCAAAGTGGTTGAAATGCTTACTAGTTGCAAAGCTTGCCGCCACTGATATGTATCTCCTTCGAGTATGATCCATGGTTACAACAACACCCAAAGAAACCGATCCAGGCTTTGGGAACAAGTAAAATAAAGGATGAACAGAAAATTAAACCCAATATTGGGCGAGTGTAAACAAGAAAATTCAAGGTCAAACTTTGAGGGAAGGTTCAAGATTTCTTTGAAAACAAGAAGAAGAAAAGTCGAGGAAGAAGAAGAAGAAGAATCTTAGACGTCGGTTATAACCATTTTATGTTCTCTCTGTTATCATCATAATATCATGGTATTGAGGCGTTGAGGCTCAATATCTCACTGCACGTGATATGGCTGACATGGACCCTAAAATCCACAGTTTGAGTGGTAACGTAACAGCACCATCAATCTGATAGATAATAATAATAATGATGATGATGCTGATGATGAACATGATAGATGGCTAGTAATGATATTTTGTAGATCAAATTTATAACGAAAGACTCTAGAGAGATAAGAAAGGCTGGCAACAAAGTTGACAAAGATGCCAGTGCAAACAACATTGCACGCTGTTGTTTTGGTGAACAATACGAGACTTGACCGGTCATCTTGATTGCTTCAAGGAAATCGACGAGATTCACTATCGAATTACTCTCTGTTAGGCTCCATAGCCCTTATTTCTCTCTCTAAGACGTCGATAGTTTCATAGACAGCTGAGTTCTTTCAGATGCCTTTGAATCAGACAGATATCCGGGTAACTTTGCAATAGGTCTTAACGGGTATCGGTTAGTTCAATGAACTTGCTAATCTTATCACTAAACTCGAACATTCGCCCGATTAATTCTCGATACCTAGCCGGCGATTCAGGACACAGACATGTCTGGCATTGAAGACTTGGATCCCGACCAGCTGGCTAAGCACCAGCAGTTTATTGATTTCACAAGCTGGGAAGGCGATCCAAATTTGCCGCTGATTCTGCTCAGGTCCGCACATTGGAACGTAGAGGTAGGCCAACGACGTGATGCTTTTCTTTTTTATTATTGTAAGAGCTTGTTATGCTAACGTGACTATTTCAGAATGCGATTGCAATGCATTTTGATGGCTCAAGTGCTGCCCTCGCTGAATCAGCGTTGTCTAACTCGAGAGCGCAACAAAGCAGTGAATCAGAAGAAGATGCGGCCGTGGACACCACCACCAGCACTCCTCGGCACGTAACCTCAAATGGCCCGAATCAGGGTGGAATGCTCTCAATTTTGCAGTACGTTTTATCACTGCCCTTTGCAGTGGGTGGGCGCGCCATCAGCGGGCTATATTTTATTTTGTCAAAGCTATTTCCGTTTCTACCAAGACTCTTTGGATACCATCCAGCAAATAACACAGGAACGCGATCGCTTCCTCGTGCAGACCCAAGGACAACAGCAATAAACGTCATTAGAAAGTTTGAAGACACTTATGGTAAGACGGGACTCAAGTTTTTCCCGAATGGATTTGCCCAAGCCTTTGAGCAAGCAAAGGCCCAGTTCAAGTACTTGGTAGTGGTTCTGGAAAGCGAAGATCAGGACTTGACCGGCCCCTTCAACAGACAGGTTCTTACGGATGAGCGCGTTGTTGAGTTCCTGAGCAGCGAAGAGATCATTGTGTGGCTCGGAAATGTGGAGACCTCAGAAGGATCTCAGGTTGCTCAGTCTCTGCATTGCCCCAGCTTTCCCTTCACACAACTCATAGCGCCATACCCGCGCTCACAAACCTCTTCCGCAGTAGTCATGAAAGCGCTTGCATCGATTGTAGGACAAACGGATCCTCTGCTATACCGAACTGTCTTGGAAGACAAGGTAGACAGCCATCGAGCTACGCGAATGTCGCTCGTCATGGACCATCAGGAACGTGAAATGGAAAGGCAGCTGAGAGATGAGCAAAACGCAGCATATGAGCGCAGTCTTGCTGCAGACCGGGAGCGCGAAAAGGTAGCCAGGGAGGACAGCATTAGAAAAGAACAAGAAGCCAAGGTGCAGCAGCTCGAGGCCGAAAAGGCAGCTCTAGAGCAAGAAAGACTTGAACAAGAACAACAAGCATCACGAGAGGAACGCAAGAAAAACGAGCGTCAATGGAAATTGTGGCGAACTGGCCAGCTCAATCTCCATCTCGACTCAGAATCAAACCAGGACACGGCTCGCGTCTCAATCCGCCTGCTGTCAGGGCATCGCCTCATTCACAGGTTCCGCGGAACTCAGACGCTGGATGACATTTACGCGTTTGTAGAGTGCCAGGACATTTTGACAAATTCGTTTATTAGGGAAACACCTAAAGCACCGCCGGCTGGGTATGTGCACAAGTACTCGTTTGAGTTGGCTTCTACCATGCCACGGAAAGTACTCATACCTGATAAAACTACGCAAATCAAGGATGCCAAACATGTGTGGCCCAGTGCCAGCTTGGTGGTTGAAGTTGAGGATGTTGAGGATCTTTCGGGAGAGGACTAGAATTGCAGTCGACTTGGGTAG
>JAKTUH010000030.1:52046-139378 GCA_030556585.1 Geotrichum carabidarum
AAAAAAAAAAAAAAAAAAAAAAAAAAAAAAAAAAAAAAAAAAAAAAAAAAAAAAAAAAAACTTCTCTTAACTTAGAAAACTGGATTTGATTAAAAATAACATGAAAACTTAAAACATAGTAATCAGTTACGATACATTAGTTAGTGATGGTTTTGTCTTGAGACCATTGCTGACTGATTTCACATTGCGCTTCTTTACCTCCTTGCCTTTATTCGCCTCTTCGTCCAGCATTTGCTGGTACGCCCTTGCGCACCCGTAATGAATAGCAGTTCCGTTCGGGAAAACAGAAATTACAGAATGGCCCAGTCGCTTGAAACAGACACGGCATGTTTTCAGGTTCGTAATGGTCACGGACCGCTGTTGCTGGCTCAGCAGTGTTTCTTGGGTTTTAACCAAGTGCACTTTGCGCAACGACGCATCCAGCTCTGAGTTGTTCCAGGACTTTTCCAAGGTGCGGATCTGCGATGTCAGAAACACGACAAGATCTTGAACGCTAGTAGCATTGGGCAGGGTGTTGATGATTTCGACAACTGACATTCGCGAGCCCTGAGAAGAAAGCAGCTCCAAGGCTAGATCTAATCGCCGAGGCATGTGTTTCTCTGGGGGTGTAAGGTAAAGAGCCATCAGAGAGTGCAAAGCTCCTCGGCCGGCAGCTGCGTCTTGCTCATAAAGGTCAGAACAGTACACGCGAGCCTTGGTGCTATCTCCGATTTCAAACGTAATGATTTCCAAGGCCTGTTTGTGCTGGCCGCGCTTGCCGCATAAAATGGCTTTGACCTCTAGAAGCAAGTCTGAAGTAGCCTTTTTAGGCAGACTAGAAAGGACCCGCTCAATTCTATAATATGAAGGTATTGCCTTGAGCAGAGTCGAGAGTTTTGTGAAAACATCCTCATGCTGATCTGATTCAGGTTGAGAAAGAAACTTGATGTATGCAATCGCCAATGCAGTATGAAATTGGGGTGACTCGTCCTTCTTCTCGTGGATAATGTGCTCCAAATACTGGATGGTCAATGATGGCGAAGTAGTTTCCAAGTACTTCAACACTAATCCGCGATCAAGCGACTCTGACTCCGTGGAGTCATCCAAAAACAGCTCCACTCCATACTCTTCCTTCACAGATATCGGCCAAGTTGCAAACTCAAAGATCAAGTCAATGTAGTTATTGTCCAGCCGTTGTAAATATCGAACAGTAGGTTCTGGGCCTTCCAAATATAATTCTGAAGCCTGCTCGGTAGTAGTCGTACCCAAGGAGTGAAGCAGATCCAACGCATCCTTGTGAAGTTGCTTTGCAAAATAAAAGTCAATTAGCTCGCGCCATTTTCCAGCTTTCGACAGAACCGTTTTGACAATGCTAGATTCGCAATGGTTGTGGATACGCAACAGTGGGCCTACCAGTGCTGGACTGCGAATGATGTAGCACTTGAACAGGGTCGTGTCGACTAACGTTGCAGCTTCTTCCAAATCCCCATAAATATCCTTTGATAGCTCAAAACCTTGAAACAATATAGGCTCCTTGGAAGTAGAAAGCGACGATATCTTTCTTCGAGTATCAGCAAGGAAATTTAAAAGAGATCGAATAGCGAGGGCCAGATCTTTGTCCGTCCATGCAGGTGTTTGAGAAGACGGATCTAGAGACTCCGTAGTATCATCAGAGCTAACATCCTCGCTAGGGGATTGTTTTCTCATTGTTGGGCCAGGAATTGCACCCAGAGTCCTCGACTGAGAAGATATTGATGACCTTCGCGCTGGCGTGCCAACTGTAGAAGAGGCTTCATTCGAAAGCTGCTCAGTAGCTTCTATCAGATCTTCAGCTGTGCCTGAGATTTGAGGGGGAAAGAGCTCAATTACAGTTTTGGGTGGAGCTGAAATGTCTGAAAAAAGCAGCATGGCGCGTAAGTACTCTTTCTTCTTGAACATCTGAATAGCTCTCTTAATTTGCAGTTCACGAAGCAAAGACTCTTTGTGCTCTATAAATGCAGGATCAATGAGCGTGAGCAGACTGATGGCTTCGGTGAGCTGAGACTCTTGCTCAGCAAGGGCACTGATCTGATTTTTGAAATCAGTGCACAACAACCGGTAAACCTGTGTTGAAGTTGAAACGTAAGCCAACTTTCCATCGTTCACACAGCGGACCCCAGGTATGGGTAGAGTCTGAAGAAGAGTAAATGTATCGGGATTGCGGATTTCGATATGCTTGGGAAGAATGCAGATGAGATATGGATAGGAGCACCCTAAGGCTTCAGGTGCAACTGTCCACGGTATTGAAGGCTTGTCCATTAATTGACCATTGGAATCAATGACTTGTGACATTATGTCCTTGACAAGGAGAGCTGTCTCATTGGGCAGCATGACAGAATGTGGCGTGGGTTGTCGGCCACCAATTCCAATATAGCTCATACCAAGAGAGGTGAAAGATGCATTGTGAGAGCCAGGTAGCACGATATTAGAAACATTACTTGTGGGCACATCAACAATGCAATAGTCGGATGCTAGACCACACACAGCCTTGTCTGGATTGATGAATGAAATTGTCTTGATGCGATCTGGTAAATGAAGCTCCTTATATTCCGTAAACTCAGAGTCGCGCCACTCATAGCATACAAGACGCGTTTTGCAAGCAACAAGCAGTCGTGATATCATAACCGAGATAGAATCTTCTCCTAGATGTCTGACACCTGATGTAATGGCAAAAGTAGTGGCGCCTTTGGTTTTTATCAGCTTTTCGTCAAGGCTGTAAGTTTCAATATCAAAGACACTGACAATTCCTTCCGCCAGAACAACTAAACAACCAGCATCTTTGAGAAGCCCAAGTTTCTCAATTGGTCTGGTACTGAACGTCTTGTATACTTTGCTAACGGTGGCTTGGGGTGATTCGCCAAACGGATCTCCGACCGTGTAAACATGCAGTGCCCCTGTCGATAATCCTAATAAAAGCTTATCACCGTACGCAAGAATAGTCTCAATTGTTCCCCGCTCATGCTCAGTCGCGAGATTCGTCAGGGGTTTTGGAATAAAAGCGTCGAGTACTAATGTTTCATGAGTCGCCAGGCTATTTTTACTGGCGACTGGAGAAGAAGGTGCCATGAGGGCGAGACAAGAATATTAACAGCACGGAGTATAGTGAAGTGACCACCAAATGTAAACTCAGCTGTATACACAGCCCTGAGACTCTAGAGATCTAATGGCCTGTTGGTTTGGGGAGAAGATCTTTGTTCCAAGCTGGGGAGAGAAATGTACTTCAAGGAGGAAGAAAAATGGGTAAGGGTGACAACATTAGTCTTAAGCCGTGATGACTCCCAGCCCAACTAGCGATCTGTCACCCTTCATCTTCAGCACGGAGGTCCAGGAACCAATGGCAAAGGACGACGAGAGTGCCAAAAAACTAATCAAGCAGTCTTGGATAGGACAGACAGAGAGATATGAAGTAGCCAGTATGTCACAACTGCCATTTAATCTCTTGGCTAACTCAGGGTAGAGAAAGCCTCACAACGGCTTGCCATTGACATTGCGGCGGTCGCGCCCTCAGTGGAGAAACCGCTCATGGACAAGTATGTATTTCTTCCTTTTGAGAGAATTGCATCTGATTCGTTAGAATGACAGAGATTCATCGAAACAAGAAATTGATTCATCAGCAGGTTGAGCGATTAGAGGCTCATACTGCACAACTGAGTCGACAGACGAAGAAATGGGAAGTACTAACTAATTCTACTCGAAATAAAGTCAAGGTGAGATAGATTATTGTTCTGATTCAGGTTCTCTAACTTTCGATGATAGGGATACGGGGATGTTCAGAATTGGGCAGAGCTCATAGACCAAGATCTGAGAGTTCTTGAAGAGACTGCAAAGATAGTAAAAAATAATGAATACTATTGATTATAGATCTGGCGCGACTCATTGATGCTGCTCAGGCAAATAAATACAGGTGTTACTGAGTAGGCCACTCACCAGAATCAATCCAACCAGCTTTCAAAATGATCAGCACATCAGCAAGAGGCAATGGTTTCTTACATTTGCGATTGTTAACGACGAGATGTTTAAAAGCCAAAATGCGATCCTTTTCAGAGAGTCTCGGGAGAATACTTTGCTGTGGCTTGACTGAGCCTTCACCCTTTGTCCACTCTTTCCGCCGTTTCTTCCACTCTTTATATCCTGAGTTGATTCGTTCCTCCTCTTCTTCTTCGGAATCATAGTCATCAGCACTATCGATATCAGTGGTGCTCATAACTACAGGAGTTGTAACGATGGGTGACTGATCCTGGGGCACCAGGTTGGTATATTCGGCAACTGAAAAAGTTTTATCTACCATGCTTTTTTCTCAAAACTCTGGTTATATCTGTCAAAATTGCGAGATATGTTATCTCGGTTGACAAGAAAAACGGTACCAATTGACAAAGTCCTGAATCTCTTGAAAGTGAGAGTTCACTGGTAATCACAAAACTATGCAAATTGTGCAGCTTGAGTGAGTTGTGAAGGCTCAGCAAGAAAAAGAACTTTGGGCCCGTATTTGCAGCTCAACAGAACATGAATAATGGAATTATAATGCACTTTTATTGCTGTTAACGAGGTCTAATCGTGGTTTTCAAGATTCAATGTATGGGCAAAGAAATTTTGGATCTGGAAAAAAATTTGGGACCAGACAACAGGAAGGGTTTCTCAGGCACGTTCACGTGATGCGCAGGGTTGAAGCCTTACATTTTCCATTTTCCTTTCATAAGATTTGAATCTGAAGGCTTGAAATGCATACTATTGAAACAATTGAATAACGAGGTAATGATTTTAATATCAATGAATATTTGACTTCAGGGAGAATCAACGCCAGTCTCCTCAGTGTCAGAAAATTCAGGACAGTGTCCAGGCTCCAGCTGGCTCGAAAATGGCTTTTCCTCATAGAACACTGGAATCTCTGGGCTCGGACTTGATGAGTTCAATCGACGTCTTTTTGCAACAAATGATGATTCAGCTTTTCCTTCTGAGACAAACTTGGTTTTTTGTATTGAAAAACTGACTCCATAGTGCTTTGTTAGCCACGATCTGGAATAAATCCCGTTCCTATATGAACCCTGGTATTTCTCAAGGCAAGGTCGAATTAGAGTCGTCACAATGCAGTCTTCTGCTTCAAGAGATCCGACCCGTTTCTGCTTAGCAGATGAGGGGCTATCTGGGATAGCTCCGACATCATTAGAACCTGGCGACTTCCATTCATTTTCTTCCTTGATATTTACCAAAGCCTGTGATTGAGGATTATCGATATAGAGCTCGTCAAACCCAGTTTTTATGACTACTCTGTTGCTTTTCAATGATTTGGTCTTTTTCTCAGTCTTCAGCTCTTCTAATAGCGTTAAATGCCCAGTGTGATACAGAATTGCTACAATGTCACTATCATCAGTGTAGATATCCGTGCCCCATATTTTGCGTTTGACCACATTTTGATTTTTAGCAGAGTTTAAGTACCTGCTTGGGATCCTTATGGGATCCTTATTTGAACCAAGCTATTTTCGTTTCCTTCGAGGCGTGGTAGAAGAGGCTGCTGTGAGGAGTTATGATGGGTGTAAAGAACGGGATTTAACTCGTAGCGCGGAAAACCTTTAATAGCATCATAAACCTTCTCATTTGATACTATCATTTTAGGCATAGTGGAAGGTTTGATGGTTGAATCAGGCACTTTCTGTCTGAGATTGGCCGTTTCACTAGGCTTACGAGGTTCCTGTGAGAATGAATTGAGTAGTTGTGGTAAGCCATGTAATGGCAGCTCAATGGTGAACTCATTCAATTCATAAATTGAAGGCCCTTGATTCTTTGATTCCAGCCTTCCTGGCACTTCAGTGTCCAAAGAATCATTCTCTGATTTAAGGATTATGCTGGGCTCGGATGACTGCGCAACCCTTGGCTTGTGTGCATCTAGCACACTACTGTTATTCAAAGAGCTAATAGATTTTTGACTAGATTACTCAGTACTCAAAGTTGTTATAATGTACATAACTCGATCCAAGAGCTTTGGATAAGTTTAATTCATCGCATGGGTTAGATCATGTTTGACACCAGAAGGAGACAATGTCAATGAATGTACCACCTGAGGAGGTTAGGGTATATGCTCCATTGAAAGAAATAACAGAGTATAAATGAATCAGTTGGTCTCAGATATGCCTTTGAGAAATCTTAGCCGCTTGCGGCAAGCCTTTGCTCCGTACTTGACCTTGAGTGCAATAACATCATCTCCAGTCAGCAAAGTCTTGTCATCTAACAAAGTCCAAATTTCATTACTTGATGGCACAGGTGTATCAGCCTTCATGCTCCCTAAAACCATCATAGCTTTATCAGGCTGCAAATTCGTCATTTTTAAAGCCAGTACCACGTGCTCAAATGAAACAGAATACTTTTTGATAAGTTCTTCAATTTGAGCACGAAGTTCTTGTGACACTATCGCAAGAGACCGCGGGCGTAGCATGCTCTGAGATTTCCGAACATTGAAGTTTGGTCTTGAGGCGCTTGTAACAGGTATGGCTGATTTTGAACCAAATGTTGAAGACGTCCCTGGAGTGACTTGTTTGAAACCTGAAGCAGCTGATGGCAAATCTGACTCCGACCCGCGGTGAACCAGAAATGAAGGAGGTTTCGGTTTTAAATCGGTAATAGAAGCAGACACTGACTTCTCAATCTTCTCTGGAAGTAGAACTTGACCACCAGAAGGAGCAGTTGTAGAAGACTGTGGTATCGTAGAAAGCTTGATTGAAGATCGGACTGGTGGAGACAATCCGATTGTTGAACGGATTGGGTGAGTCTCTTCGATTTTTATGACAGGAGTAGATGCGGATTTCGAAATGGGTTTGAGAGACGCAGAAGAAGGGGGTGATTGAGTGAGTGTTTCGAACTGGGTAGTAGCTTTTTTCACCCTATTGATAGCCGAAAAGCCTGATGGCAACTGCTCTCTCTCAGTTTTAACATTTTGAACTCTGAGATTGTTGGTAGAAACAGTTATGTTGCTTTGTGACGTTTCTTCCTTCAATTCTACTGGAGAATCAGCCTCCAATATAAATGGCCCTACCCGTTTAGTCGAGTCCTTAGCAGGCTCACTGGGAGCTGCAACGATGCCTCCTTTGCCAATTTTAGCCAATACTTCAGTGGAGTTGTTCTGATGTGGTAATGAACGTTTTTCAAGGTCAACATCCTCTGTATCATTGATTGGTTTCTGCTGGATCTCACTGATGAGTCCAAAACTAGCCTCTGTATTTTTTAGATTAGGCTCCGTCAATTTCTGGCTAATTGCAATTTTCGAGGGAAATTTTTCACCAGAACTAGCTGACTCTTTTAAAGTGTTGGAAAATACTGGTTTATGGTCATCATTTGATAGATCAACTTTGGATGTAACTAGTCCAGAAGGTTGTTTGGATGAACTTGGATGAGTTTGAGACTTTGATGCAGAGCCTAGATCGGGAGAAGTGAAGCGCAAAAATGGAAAAGGTTCTGGAGAATGTGGAGGTTCTGGAGCCCCGTCTATTTCAATCACGTCTTCGTCATCTGACCCAGAGTCGTCGCTTAAATTGACATAAATGGCTCTACCTGTATTGCCTTCGTGCTCTTTTAGGGGCCTGAAAGAATCAGAAGACCCTCCAGTCAAATGTTTGTTGACGTCTAGACGCGGTCTGTCAACTACTCGCATCTTCTTTCTCTTTGATTTGTCGGTTTGATCCTTAGGCCGTTTTTTATCTGAAGCCTTCCCTGTTGAACGCGCGGAAGCAATAATTTCATTGCCATTTTCTTTCGTCTTGCCCAATTCCAGGGCTTTCGACTTTGACTTATGTGATTCATGTTCCCTATCCTTTTCCTTTCTCCTATTTGTGGAAAGTACGAATTCAGGAAAAGTGGGTTTCTTCACTTCTGGGATTTCTTTATTGTCTAATGAGTTTTTCCTTCGCAAAGGCAGTGGGGGAGGAAGTACAACATCATTATTCTCAGTCGGAACTAATCTGGCAACTTTTTCCTTTTCCTGCACAGCCCTCAAAAATGCCGACGCATCTTCAAGAGTGTGATGTGTATTATCCAATAGCTGTTTCCGCTGTTCTGCCTCAGGAGCAGCCACTGGAGTTAAAAGTGGCATAGGAGCTTTAAACCTTCTAACAAAAGGTACTAACGGACTATATTTTTGCTTCCTTTTCAAACTTTCCAGTTGTAACCTGCCTGCGTCATCCTTAGCAACTGTATTCAAGCTAGAATCTTGAGCTTCGCCAGTTTTATCCTCAGGCTGTACGTGGTTCGAGGAGTTAGCTAAATCGCCTGTATGGTTCTCTGAGGAAATTTGCTGAGTATCCTTAGAAGTATTCTGTACTGAGTCTCTAGAAATATCTTGCAAAGTATCTTGCTCTGATTCCTTCATATGGTTTTTCTGATCTTCCGGTAAAGGGCCTTTCTGAGTTTTCTGTAAAGGTCGTTGCTCATATTCTCGCAGAGAATCATGCTGAGATTCCAGTGAAGGCCGTTTCTGAGCATTCGGTAAAAGGTCTTGGTGCGAATTCTTTGGAAAGCCTTGCTGAATTTCTGTCATAGAACCTTGCAATACATCACGCGAAGAACCTTTCTGCACTTCCCGTGAAGTGCCTTGTGCCTGCGCAGGGTTTTGCACATTCAGCGAGTTTTTCTGAGGTAAATTGTGGATATCATCTTGCAAATTATTTCCTCGAGTAGTACTCTGCTGAGAATCTTTTGAAAAACTTTTCCGCCTGTCATCTCTAAAGAGATCCCGAGATGTGGGTGAAATGTTACTAGCCTTTTCTTGACCCTGAGAGTTGTCCAATTTATGTTTAGGCGGATGAAGTTTGTTCGAACGTACAGGTATAGGATCCTTGTTCCCGTGATTGGTATAAGTATCCAAAGGTCCTCTAGCAACTGCTATTGAGTTGTAGGCAACTGAAGGTTTCAGTGGCAGGCTGGAAGGCGCGTGGGTCTGGTGGGCTTTAAAATCAGAACCACTATATTGAACACTCATGTTCTTTGGAACGTTAGATATGATCGAGGAGCTGATCTCCCCTTTTTTTGAAGAAGACATTGTATTTTGAGGGAAGTCTGGAGAAAGAGGCGGTGGTGAAGGTGGTGGACTAAAACTTTTGTGACGGGATGAATCGGAAAGAGAGGTCTCATGATCCAGTGTCGCTTGTCTGGGGTCTTTAGAAGAAGCTACACGCGCGCTCGCTGCAACCTTATCACTGGACTTTGGTGATCTCCCCCTGCCTTGCTGGGCACCTGCCATTTGTAGACTTTTTTCTTGCCGGGAACTAATATCACTCTCATCTAATGCTTTAAGACGAGAAACTTGAAATTTATTGATATTGAGTATTGGTGTAACGGAAGAAGTGGATTGAGCATTTGATAATGTTGATTGTCTCTTCGTCTCAGTGGCAGGGGCTAAACGAGGGTCGCGCGAAGAACTTGAGTTTTGACCATGGGTTGAATGGGAATCTGCACGAGGTGGAGGTGGTGGATTGGAGAATTTCTTGCCCAGCGTCTTACTACTTGAATCATATTTAGATTCCTTGTTCCATAAATATACAGCACGCTTTGCAAGACTGGGAATGTCTCGATTCAAGTTGGTCTAAATTGTTAGGTTTGGTCAAGAGAACTAGGTAGGTACTCACCTTGGCCTTCATACCAACAATACTTTGGCCATTCAATGGATCTTTAGCAGCAATTGAACGGAGATAAGATAAAATGGTTGCATCTTCACTGGTAGTGTATGACCGTTCAGAATTTGGTTTTCTAAGAAAAGTTAGCATTCTAGAGGTATTGAGATATTTGAGAAATAGAATACTTACCGCCACCTCAAGCGAAAATCTGTCAGTTCTAGAATCTTCTTCTCTTCAATCGAATTGTAAATATAATGTTTGTCGTACTGTATCCTGGAGAAGTTAGATTTCAATTCTTGGAGGCAAGACTGCCATACTTTTCAATCTCTAGCATATGGTGTTTTGAAGTTATTATTATACTAGACGCGGTTGACGCTGTGACTTCGCCTCCATGTTTCTGCAGAGTCGAGAGTTAGTAAGAGTAAGAACAAGAATCTTCAGAGTCGTACCCGGATAAGGATCATGAGTTGCCTGTAATCTCGGAGATTTCTGACAACATGAAAGAGCATAGGAGTGCCATCTTTGTGCACAAAAAGATTATTCATATCTGAAGAAGCCATGGATATGTATGCCAAAAAAAAAAGACGTAAAGTAGAGAGGAAGTGGGAGCTTCCAAGCAATGCTAAAGAGAACTTGGGCGATACAGAGTTTGTTGGTGGAGTTGAAATCGCGTTTGGGAGTTATCATTTCTTGTTCAACCTTCACTCTCACAATTGTTCACGATGCTGCTGTTGCAGTCGCTGGTACCGTTTCTTTGCCTACTGGTAGTAGCGGTGATCGTGCGACTCAAACTCGTTGTATCAGCTGGAAGACGCAAGAAGAGCAATACACACATCATGGTGATCCTTGGATCTGGTATGTTATACACCAAGGGGCAGATGAGGGAGATAGGCAACTAACCATGTGTAGGAGGACACACAGGCGAAATGATTCGAATGCTAGACAAAATTGATCTAGGCGTGTTCTCTCAGCGAACGTGGATCTACACCAGCGGAGATTCAATGTCGGTACAAAAGGCCACGGCTTATGAAGACGCCTCTGAACACAAGTCCAAGTACAACATGATCCAAGTACCGCGAGCACGGAAAGTCGGTGAGGGCCTTGTTTCGACAGCGCGATCTAGTTTGATCAGCGCCAGTTCATGTGCAGGCATTCTGATGTCATCTAAGCCAGATCTTGTGAGTGAGAGGTTAACATGACAGGCAGCACATCTAACTCTGCAGATTCTGACAAACGGGCCTGGAACTTGTGTGATTTTGTGCGGTCTGGCATTCACCCTGAAGGTAAGAGGGCCATTTTCTACGGGGGAATACAGGATACTGATTGATAATAGTTTTTTGGGGTTTTGTCAACGCGGATTATCTACGTTGAATCCCTGGCACGGGTGGAGGATTTGTCAGTCTCCGGAAAGCTGCTTCTGCCGATTGCTGATCGATTTCTGGTGCAATGGCCAGCGCTGGCTGCCAAGTATGGCAAGGCTGAGTACTATGGGCTGTTGACATAGTGTAGCACACCGAGGAGAGTTATTGGGTCACATGATTCGAGAGCAAAGGTTGATGGCATTTTGCCTCCTGATATAGGGTTCATTCATTGTCTTTCATAATATAACTCGATACAAACTAGAAAGAATGCCTACAGCCTGCTTAGAAGTCGATCGGTCAGGGAGTATTCAAGATACTCATGGGCGGACTGTTGTGCTGAGAGGCATCAATTTTGATGCTGGTAGCAAGATGCCCGTCCAGGTGTCGAGCACATATACGCCAGTGAACAAGAAGTTTTGGGATGGCGATAATGTGTCCTTTGTAAACAGGCCGTTTGGCCTGGACGAGGCTCCGGAGCATCTCGAACGACTCAAGTTGTATGGATTTAACACTATCAGATACATTTACACCTGGGAGGCTTTGGAGCACAAAGGCCCTGGTATTTACGACGATGAGTTCATTGACTTCACGATCAAAATGTTGAGGGTGATTGACGAGTACGGTTTTTATGTGATTTTAGACCCGCACCAGGATAACGTAAGTTACCAGACTTTGAACATATGGGGTCTAACTGTTATAGTGGTCCAGGTTTAGTGGAGGAAGCGGCGCACCTATGTGGACGTTCTACGCGATGGGGTTGAACCCACGAGCGTTCAAGGCAACGGAGGCCAGCCTGGTGCAGAACCAGTGGGAGGAACCGGACAAGTTTCCAAAGATGATTTGGCCGACGAACTACTCCCGCTTAGCATGCCAAGTGGCCTTCACGCTGTTCACGGCTGGTAGCGACTTTGCGCCCAAGGCTATCATTGATGGCAAAAACATTCAGGACTATCTTCAGGACCACCTGCTGGAGGCTATGCGATATTTTTACCGACGGATATTCAAGGAAACAGATTTGGCAAATAGAACAATTATTGGCGTGGAAACGCTGAACGAGCTCAATCATGGACTAGTGGGATGGCAAGACATTGGCAAGATTCCACAAGACAATTCGCTGAAGTTGGGAACTACACCAACAGCGTTCCAAGGGATGCTTTTAGGCTCGGGTATCGCTCAGAAGGTCGACGTGTACGAGTTCAGGTCGCTCGGCCCTGCCAAGAGCGGAACCCAAGTGGTAGACCCTGAGGGCGTGAGCGCTTGGCTGCCAGCAGACTACGACGACTCGCGGTACGGATGGCACCGAGATCCGGGCTGGGAGCTGGGTCGATGCATTTGGGCCCAGCATGGTGTGTGGGATGACAAAACCCATGAGCTTCTCAACGCCGAGTACTTCAGGTACACGCCCGAGGGCCAGCCCCTCGACCACACCGTGTTCAATGATCTTTATTTTACGCAGTACTGGAACAAGTTTTACATGGGCATGCGCGAGGTTGATGAGAAGATGTTTCTCCTCTGCCAGCCCCCGGTGCTCACCATTCCTCCTGAGCTGAAAAATAGTCCGTTCATGGACGCGCGGGTCATTTACGCGCCCCACTACTACGACGGCTTGACGCTGATCAACAAGCACTGGAACCGGTGGTGGAACGTGGACGTGCTGGGAATTCTACGTGGCAGATACTCGACACCCGCACTTGCAATCAAGGTTGGCGAATCGGCGATCCGCAATTGTCTACGTGACCAACTAGCTGCTATCAAGCAGGAGGGCCTGGACAGATTGGGACCTACAGCGTGCTTGATGACAGAAACCGGTATGCCATTTGATCTGGACAACGGAGCAGCGTACGCTAGCGGAGACTACAGCGGGCAAGAAAGCTCGTGGGACGCATTGGGCTACGCTCTAGAGGGTGCTCAAATCCATCACACCCTATGGACTTACTGCTCAAACAATACACACGCACGTGGCGACGGATGGAATGGTGAGGACTTCAGCATATACAGCCTAGGCAGCATGGATGCTCCGGATTATAGCGAGGTGAGCAGCATGGAGACCATTGCAGCGGGCAAGCTGCGGACCTGGCTGGCCAGTCGTGGCACCCGGGCTACCGAGGCCATTGCGAGGCCCTTCCCGCTTGCAGTTGCGGGCACGATCAAGCGGTACGGATTCACCCTCAAGAGTGGCGAGTTCAAGCTCGAGATTGACGGCAAGGCCTGCCTAGACGAGACGGATCTGGGGACGGAGATTGTAGTTCCTGCGGGCAGCGTGGCTAGCACGGAGTTTGATGTGGACCTGACGTCGGGCGGCTGGGAGTTTGACGAGGTTCGGAGGGTTGTGACTTGGTGGCACGACATAGGCCCGCAGACGCTGACGATTACGGCTGTGCGGGAGACGTACGAGGATAGCTGGTGGAGCAGTCCAAGTTCTTACCTGTGCTAAGGGCTGTGTGTGTCGCTCTTTGCAGAGGGATAAGTTCTTGGCCATTTTTTTTTTAAGCACTGATGTGTTCAGAAACATTGTGAGATCTAACTTAAAAAATTCGATAATCATTTTTATTTCATTTATTATTGACAATTGATATATATATATATATGGGTCTTACTCACCAGAACTGTGTTTTATAAAGTTCCAGAGACTCCAAGTCTGCCATCGTGCACGTTAAAATTATTGCGGGTGTTAAGCTTTGTAGATCCACTATTATAGAAGGGCCACTTTTCTAGAAAGGATATTTTAGAAGGGGACGGGGAGAAGGGCGCGAGATATATTACAAACTATAGCTCTGCTACAACCCATAGTATTATATATATATTATTTGAATAATGAAAAGATTTATATTATGAAGATGCCTATTTCTTCTTGCGCTGGAAATTAATTGGTTGGACATACCTGCAATTCTTATGTATTGTACTGGGGTATGGTTGATACTTTGTTTTTCAATGCTGCTTTAATAAGTGAGAGTTAGCCTTGACTCCAGTCTTGGCCTGCGTCTTCGTCCTGACCTTGTTTCTTGTCTAAATAGTCTATCAATTACTTTCATTTACACCTTTGTATTTCAAAGTATTGAATGTCACTAGTCTTTAAATTTGCTTAAATTTGAACCAAACTGAACCATGGATATGGCAAAAGCCTTCCACCGTATTTGAGCGTATCACAAACTCAAAATATTACATGCTATATATCTAATGTACAGTACTCAAACAGAGCTACATTTAGAGCGCGTCCCAGCTAGCGTTTATGGATATTAGCTGGGCGCGTATTATCGCTGGGTTTGATAACGCCAGAAAATTGCTATCAAATTCAGTCTACAGCTCCATGTTCAGCTTGAATTGGCATTTTTGGTTGAAACCACTTGCAGCTCTTGCCCTAGGCGCTAAGAAATGACAAAAAAAAACACCTTAAGGCGTTCAAATAAATATATACAGAGTTGTAGACATATGAGCATGTATCGTAGCTTGCTGCCTAGGAGGTGCTTCCATGGCATCCTGTACAAGTCAGAATCAGGTTGGCAGCTGGATTCCGTTGCAAATTTGCTCTTTCATTTCAAGTCTGATCTCATCTGCTTCGCTGGCAGTTTTCTTCTCCTGCAGTTACAACCCTGTATACGTAAATTTGAGCTCTTTTTTACAAAATTTACGAGTACGTATTTTCGGGGATTAGATATATATATATATCTATAGTACTATAGCGCTACGTATATATATATGTGTCATCTGCAATGCACCTAACGTATCCAGCCAGCATGCAGAACGAGCTGTGCGCAAGCGCTATTGTTGGTGTTGATTCATATGCATACGTTTAAAGATGCATGTAACAAAAGGGCACAAAGGCAAAATATTGCAATTCACCACCCGCATGGGCCTACTGCGCTTATAGTATCAGGCTGTACAGCGTACGTGAGATTTAAATTGGGCATATCTATATGAATACCCATGCCGCCCAGCTATATATGACAACATCCGCATGCAACATCGATCCCCTGCAATATGCAGACAGACAGGAGTTGGATATATACATGTATATATATAGCTTGGTAGAATTTTTTTTTTGTTTAAATTTTGCAACATCCAAATTCAAAATGCGTTCAGTATACACGGTAGTCTATATAGTTGTGTACATGACTTATGTTAATTAATTAAAAAACAGTAGCGGTGGTGAAGAAAGGCCGACCCGCGCGGAAATTTTCGTAACAAGACAGGTAAATAGGTGAGAGAGAGAGAGAGAGAGAGAGGTGGGTTGGTTGGTTGGGTTTAAAACAAAAACTCCAAAATGCGTTCCCACATGGACGGGTTCTTGTTCTCAAGAGCATCCCAGTCAATTGCATCAACCTCGCGGCGGCCAGAGTCAATGTCGAGCGTCTCAATAGGATGCTGCAGGCGAAAGCCGTCTCTGAAAATAATGAACTGAAACAAAATGTACAAGAAAACGAAAAGAAAGACGGAAATGTAGGCGGTAAGGAAAGAGCTGGCGCTGAAGTCCCAGAAACTGGTAAAGCCCTGAATAATGATGATGACAATGTTGCAAATCAGAGCATACCAGGCGTAGCCTGCACCAAGCTTGGCCTTGAACGGCAAGCTGTCGCGAGAAATGCCGTTATACTTGAGAGCGTCCATGAAGCGAATGTGCGAGTACGAAATAGCAGCCCAGGCAAGGAGTCCAGCAACTGTGGAGATGTTGACCAGCCAGTCAAAGACAGTCTTGGCACCCTTGGACACCACCATAAAGGACAGCAGACCCAAGAGCGCAGTGACCACAACCCCGATATAAGGAACACCGGCCTTGGAAGTGCGCATAAAGAAGCGAGGAGCAACACCGCCAAGAGCCAAGGCGTAGAGCAGACGAGAGCCAATGTAGACGTTGGAGTTACCTGCTGAGATAATGGTGGTGAGAATGACGGCGTTAAAAATGTGGGGGAGCACTTTGGTGCCAGAGTTGACAATGGCAATGACAAAGGGCGAGGAAGCAACGTAGGAAGCGTCGGAGGTCAAAGCCGGGTCGTTGAAGGGGACGAGCAGGCCCATAAAGAGGAGCGAAATAATGTAGAAAATGGCAATACGGAAAAAGACCCGGTTGATGGCGCGGGGGACTGTTTTACGGGGATTAGTAGATTCACCAGCAGCAATACCGACAAGCTCGGTACCCTGGTAGGTAAAGGCCGCGTTGACCAGCGCAGAGAGCCAGCCCAAGAAGCGGCCAGTGTTGACGTTTTCAACTAGAATACCAGGGCCCCAAGGACCCGGGTTGCGCCAGTAGCGGAAGCCAACCGGGCCGGTCTGGCCAGCCCCGCAGACCATGCACAGGGCGTAGATGATCCAGCCCACAATGGCAATGACCTTGACAGAGGCGGCCCAGAACTCAATCTCACCGTAGAACCGGACAGGGAAAAAGTTAAACGTTGTGAAAATGACAAAAAAGATGCCAATCCAGGCAGCAATAGGGACGGCGCTGGTCCAGAACTCAATGACCTGGCCGACAACCGACAGCTCAATAGCAAACGTAATGGCCCAGGAAAACCAGTACATCCAGCCAATGGCAGCAGCAAGGCCGGGAGAGACAAAACGAGACGTAAAGACGGTGAAGGAGCCGGTGATGGGAATGTAGGTAGCCATCTCACCAATCGAGTTTGCCAGAGAGTAGACAATAGTAGCCATGAAGACGTAAGCAATGAGGGCGCCGACGGGGCCTGCGTCTGACAGAGCCGAGCCGGTACCAATGAACAGACCGGTACCAATAGTACCACCCAGGGCAATCATAGAGACATGGCGCTGCTTGAGCTGACGCTTGACCTGGCCCTCCTCAGTAGCGAATGACTCATCGTCTCTGTCAAAGTGTGGGTTGGTCGGGCTGCTCTTTTCTAGGTCTGAGGAATGCACTCGTTCTTGGTACATGTCCATAGTGCGGAGTGGGTGTGGATGATGTTGAAGAAGATGAGAGGGAAAGGAAAGGGAAGAAGAAAAAATAATAAAAAAAATACGCAACAAGGCCTGGGAGAGCGGGTCCCTATATATATATACAAGAAGCAAGAAGAAGGATTGGCCAAAAAGTGAATTGATTGAGAGATTGGGTTGAGAGATTAGGCCCAGATGGGGAAACAGAAAAAAAAAAAAGAAAAGAAAACCTCCGCTGGTTTTTTTGTATGTGGAAGTTAAAATTGCGCCCGCGGTCGTCGTCACTGCTTATGTAAGTGGGCATGAGCAGCTGCGTCAACAAACGCTAAGACTAGACCTAATTCAGCACAACATTTGGTCTTTCTCTTCATGCTGGTGATGCTGTTGCGCGGGTGAAAAAAAAATTTTTTTTTTGTTTTGCAGCGCTCGTTCCATACAAATCAAGCGACTTTGATGTATGAGACGACAAAAATTTTTTTTTTTTTTTTTTTGCTAAGAGCATGAAAAAATTCATGACATTATTTTTTGTTCCTGCTTGGATTCAAAAGATGTTCCATAAACTTCTGCTACATGTCTTGTTCTTTTTCTTTCTTCAAGGGCGGCTCCCGTTGTAATGAAGTGTTTTGCAGCCTCCCCCCAAACATTTCTTTTTTTGTTCCCCTCGGTTGGTTGTTTTTCTGTACTATCCTGAAACGGCAACTTAAATCCGGATCCATTGCAAAAAATATTTTTGTATGAAAAAAAAAAAAAAAAAAAAAAAAAATGAATAACGGCCACTGTAAAAAAGATTTCAAAGAAAAATAAAAAAAATAAAGTGAACCGGCGGATACCCGGTGCGGTATACTGTTTTAACTGGAGCCTATAGCAAGATTATCCACTGTAAAAGCACCGGGTTACAGTGAAAATTTTGCCAAGAAAAAGACCGGTCTCGGGTTGGTTCTTTTTTTTTTTTTTTTTCTTTTATAAATAATAGGTCGTGAATGCTCAAAGCTACACTAGCCACATTCAACAATTGAGTAAACAGAACCGGCGGTTATCTCGGTCTACCCTGTTGTATTTGTGCTGCGTTTGCAATGCTCACAAGACCGTTGATCACAGCTCCATGGTCGTCTGTTTAATCTTTACCAGATGGGACATGATCGCGGTCAATAGTCGCTAAAGCAGCTTGCTCACTAACTATAGCTAGCGTTCAGGGATTGCGATATTGAAGGTGCACGGTGGAAAAGTGCCCGTGAGCTATACGCTATTTTACGTACTGTCTTGTGCACTAAATTTGTGCTAGCACACCTCCTCTTCATCTGCATTGCAATACGGTACTGTGTTCCAACTATGGAAGCTTGATGGTGGACGCTTTCTTGGCTTTACCATTTTACTTCTTTGAAAGCTTCTTATATACAACCAGTTCCTCCAGGTTGATATCACGTAAAAAGATAACAAAATCATAATGTCAAATGACAATGGAAACAAATAGCTCTCTTCCAAGAAACAGCCCGCTGCTTCCACTCGAGGTTATAATGTTGTTTCCTTGTCGATGGTCTCACCAAAGCTCATTTTCAACTCCAGTAAGATTTCTTATCTCATTCTCTTTTTCGGATTTTTTAAAAAGTTTGTTTTGTGATTCTTCTTTAGACTTTTGTTGCTTGAAAGATAAGAACTTGAATAGCGCTGCTGTCTGATCTGCACCCAGCCCAGCTGTTGGCCTCCCATGCACTCAACTAGGATCATCTCACTGCAATCAATAACTGCATAATCAAGTCAGCTGAATACAAGTTTTCCATCTGTTTCATGGCCTTTTTTTTTTTTTGCTTTGCTTTGCTTTGCTTTGCTTTGCTTTGCTGCAACAGACCGTGGTATTTACAAAAGATGTGATTATGGTACGTGCTCAGCCTATTGATCTACAGTTGATATTGAACTGGACCCTACAGACTATTTAGAATTTTGTACAGCGCCTCTTTCAATTAAAGCTTATGCTATTTGCCAACGCAATGTTTACTTCGCGACACTGGTGCTCGACCCAAAGTATCTCTAACCTGGCCAATCAAAGGTCTTATTGTTTGGTAGCGTGAGCAATAATCACAAACCTTCTTATTTTCTCTCTAATAAAAATCCTTGTGGACCCCCTCACGGCCAAACTCTTCAGGGTCCTTTTATCGCCAGTAAAATTTATCAAAAGGCGGGGAAGGTTATCTATAGTAGAGGCAGGGTTTCTTGTTAATTTGGTTCAGGCGGTCAAAGTTGCCGCTGGTGTGAAAAAAGTAGAGCTTATAATATATATTAAGATGATGATCATTTGGTCTCTTAGCGGGAAAGCAAAAAAGCAATAAGCAAGAAAAATTTGAAAGCAGTTTTTCCTGTCTCCTATTGTGATGAAAGCTTTGTAGGTTACCTGAATTCAGATCAAATAGCGTCAACATAACCTCTTTGGTCAACGGATCCGACTATATATATATATATATAATAGTTGGAATACTTTTCAGTAGAGCAAGCCGTTTACTATAGTATACTCGGGGGCGCTTCAATCCAAAGATACCACTAAAAAAAGATCTTCAAGCATGAAAAAAATTTATCATTATGATCATGATATTATACGGTAGACCTATATATATGCTTAACTTTGAAGGTTGGAACCCCCAGTATACGTGTTAAAGCAGAGCCGTTTACTCCCCGTTTAATATACATTGCAAGGCACAACCATATATAACCTGCATCTGGCAATTGAGCTGACTGCTGTAAGTTTTTCGCCATCTTTCCTGTATTTATTCCATTCTTTTTGTAAAAGTGTTTCTTTTTAATAAATGCTGATAGAGTGCTATTGACTTTGGATTAGAAGATAAGCTTAGACAGGCTCCCACTTTTTTGTCAAATCCAATAAATTCATGGTTTCCAAGCGCTCGACTCGTCTCTTTTTTTTTTTGGATTATTGACTCTCAAACTCTGGGTGGCGCAAGAGTCATCCCTATTTAACTCAAGTCTTATTACAGAAGTTCCAGTCATACGGTCATGATCTCAAACTTATTATATATAGATATCAGATAACTCAATGGCTTTCACAAGGTTTGGATTGAAGATTACTGAGTTATAAAGCTTATGATCCTCGAAGGCCTTTATTTGTAATCATGAAGTAAAACATCATCGGTACCTGATTAGAAAATTTTTATATGTTTAATTGAACACAAAAGAAGGCAATGATTGAGGTTGATCTTGGAAAAGCAATACGTCACAATATTAAATGCTAAGTGGACCCTGTCCATTAATGCCATAATTCTTCTGTTTACCTTTTACTTTTTTTACTTGGCCACTTCAGTGAAAAGCATGTTCATACTAAACTCATTTATTCATCACATAGATTTGAACTTCTAAAGGCGGGAGTTGATAATGTCCACAAACTCAGGCTTCAAAGAAGCACCGCCAACAAGGAAGCCGTCAACGTCAGCCTTGTCCTTGAAGGAAGGAGCGTTCTTGCCATTGGCAGAACCACCATAGATAATGCGGATCTTGTCAGCAGACTCCTGGCCAAGCTTGGCAGCAAGGTGGGCGCGGATGGCCTTGTGGACAGCCTGAGCATCGTCGGGGGTAGCAGCAAGACCAGTGCCAATGGCCCAGACGGGCTCGTAGGCAATGACAATGTGAGACCAGTCCTGGACCTGGGCAAGCACGGCGTCAAGCTGGCGCTGGCAGACAGCAAGAGTCTGATCAGCGTTGCGCTCCTCAAGAGTTTCACCAATGCAGAGAATGACGTCGAGTCCATTGTCAAGAGCAAACTTGGTCTTGTCAGCAATCAGCTCGTCGGTCTCCTTAATGATGGTGCGGCGCTCAGAGTGGCCGAGAATGACCCACTTAGCACCAACATCCTTGATCTGCTCAACGGAAACCTCACCAGTGAAAGCACCGTTGCCCTTGTTGAAGGTGTTCTGAGCAGCAACGCTGACAGTGGGGGCCTTCAAGTTCTCCTTGGCCCACAGAAGGTAGGGAAAGGGAGGGGAGATGACAACCTCTGCACTTCAGTTAGCGCAATCAAAACAAAACCCATCCAGCGCATCACTTACCAACATTGTCAGCCAGGCTGGCGCTGTTGAGACCGTCAACAATGGCCTTGATGGACTGCAAAGAGCCATTCATCTTAAAGTTGCCTCCAACGAAAAAAGTGCGCGACTACACTGTTAGTCAATTGCTCACGTCTATTGCTGCAAATGCTCCTACCATTGTTACTGATGGGTGTTTAGAAGTGATTGGACCTAGAAAAAGGATGATGTAGAAGAAGAAAGAAAACAGAAGAGCAGCAAGGAAACTCTTCCAGTTTTATACCCAATCGTTTACTTGTCTGCTGAGGATTCATTTTAAACACAGGGTTAGGGCTACTTTATTTTTCCACTGCCAGTCACTCCGTCGCTGGCGAGGTCCAAATGGATCGACCGCGGTCAGCAAACTCAGTCAATTGCCATTGCCCGGCTCTGGACAATTTTGCTGATGAAAAATGGTTCGTGGCAAAAGCCATGAGTTATATCGCCAACTCGTCGTTGTTTGCAGCTGTCACTGGACCCTCTGAGTGTATATGGTCTGAGGGTCGTGAACGGTTGTGTCATTGTCGGGCCACTATTGTTGTGCCCTATCTAAATTTCACAAACGGCCACTGGGGACTCAAATCAGTCGACAAGTCCACCCTCGTTTTACCTCCTTCAACCGTCCAAACCTTCCGTCCTGGCATGCACCCTGGTTACTGGCAGCTTGTCGCTTTCGCACGGGCCTCCTTCTGCTTTTGTTGGGTGTGTGTGTGTGTGTGTGTGTGTGTGTGCCTAATTCCTCCCAATCCATACCACCACGTAGCATCTGCCCACAGACATGACACCCGCGGTTCTGGAGAGCGACTACGTGGACTACGAGGTCTACCTAGACGAATCATTTTCACCGATTGCGTTTGCAAATAGTCTGGTCCAGGCTACGAACGACGCCCATGATGCTGATGTCGATCTGACTACCCCCACCAAGCGTCTGAAATATGATCTCGATGAAGTTGAACAGCGCATCAAAAATCTCACAGCCTCAAACTACGAGGACTTGATCGAACAGGCGTCTACAGCAGGCTCCGTTGCTAGTATGCTGCCTCCTCTTCGTGCGTCTCTGGATCATGTCAACTCGTCGTACGCAAAGCTCCAGCGAGACATTCTCAACCCGTACTACAGTGCCCAGAAACTTTATACTGCCCTGCGTAGGCTCCATTCCACGTCTGGCCTCTTACGAGCCATGACTTGGTACTTGTACTTGGCCCGTCAGCTGGCCACTCTGATGAAACCGCTGTCGGGGCCATCTGGTGTTCCAGAAAACCCGCGATCCATGCGTGCGGCCAACCTGGACGCCATTGAGCCAAAAGATCTGCTACAAGCCGGCCAGACCCTGCTGGAAATCAGGGCACAGCTAAAGGCAGATCCAGGTTTGCGATCGCTGCAGGTCATTCGCACCCACGAAGCATCGCTTGGCCGCGCTGAAACAAACCTAATCTTGCACTGCCAAAACGTAATTAGATTTTACCGTGCTAAAATGCTTGACCCAACGCCAGAGAATTCAATTGCCCGTGCATCGTCGCCGTCCTTGCTGGCCTCGTCAGGAACTCCCAGCGTTGCTGCTGGCATTGACTACGCCGCACTCATCACCCATTCATGCTACACCCTCTTCTTGCTGAAACCAGAAACGCTGGCTTCTTCAATCCGAAAATTCCTGGTGGACCAGGTTAATGCCTCAGTTGGTGAAATTGTGCGCTCCCTCACATCCCTCAACATGTCGATGTCGCGCTTCACTACTGCCCTGTCTACGGCCTGCGATCGTGCCTTGAACCTGTTCACAATGAATACCTCTCTCCAGCTCTTTAACAAGCCGGCCCTTCTACAAGCTGACTCGGTAGTAGCTGACCAGCTGGACATTTCACTTTGGGAGTTTCTCAGCTCCTCTCTAGACATCAAGTCGCTGCCGGCCAAGTACTGGCACGACCTGGGCCGCAGCTTGGAGCAGCAAGTTCGCGACTTTGCTCAAAGCAATCCCAACATGACCAAAACCATCCGATTCAAAGACTACCCCAACTCAGATGAAATTGTAGATACGTGCATAGTTCGCTCTTTTACAAAGGACTCCGCAAAATCTGCAGCGGCTGCACCATCCAAGTCGGAAGCCCAGTACTTAGCCAAAGCCATCGTGCTCTTGTTTAGATAAATGCTACCTACTCATGTGTAATGTAAATCTATGGTCGTTTTTGCTTTTGTTTTTTTCCAAAATTCTGAAATTTTTATTTTCTCCAGCCTTTTCTGCCTGCCCCAAACTTCCTCGACTCCTGCTGCCGTTGCCGCTGAACCTGTTTTTGCTGCTCCACCTTAGCAGCGTACCGCTCCCGACGGACCGCTCGCGCCTTCTTACCCGGTCGCCGCCTGTTCCGCATTCTCTGGTGCTCTCGAATTGCCTCGCGCTGCAGCGAGCTGAAATCAATCACTTTCGAGCCCCGGCTGGCTCCCAAAAACCGTGGCACCGGCGTGCTGCCTTCCACAACGGCCTGGCCCGTAACTGCTACCTCCTCAAACTGCTGCCGCACTGCCGCCGTGTACTTTGCAAAGTAGTAGGTGTCTGGTCGCTTCATCTCGACGTAGGCCACACCTTCCTGGGGAGCAGCCTCTTCTGCCAGCTTCACTTTTTGAGTGTGTGCACTAGCATCCCCAGTAGGTGCTGAGAACAACTGAAACTCAAACTCTTCGACATCCCCGGTATCTGGGTCTGCTCTTTCTTGGACATCGTCCTCCTCCTGAGTCTGGCTCTGATCTGGTACCTCGTCGTCACTGCCTGCCACGTCTTCAAATTCGAGATCCGGAACGTAAACAAATCCTTCCTCTTGCTCTTCTTCCGACGCGCTCTCGTATAAGTCTCGCCGCGATACCCTGTACCATTAGCACTGGTTCTTCATCTCTTCTGCACACTTACTTTATTGAGCTCATGGTTGTGGTTGTGTAAAAAAATTGACTTCCTCCCAACATCTTGGCCCTATAATTATCTAGTTCGCAATAAACTAGGTTTTGCACATAATTCTTAATTCTTGTCAATTACTATTTTGTTTTTTACATCTAGGCACTGAGCTTGTCCCTCAGCGAGGTCAAGAACTGGTAGTAGCTTGGAATGTCATCAGCTCTATCTTCCACCAAAAAGGTTGTAGCCCAGAGTCGCAGCGAGGGATCTCCATCTTCCTTAATGATGAACAGAGAGGGCCATGTAACGGCATCCTTCTTCTCACGAAGCTTGCCAATGATGGCTCTAATACGCTCGTTCAGGGGGCTATCGCACTCGGGAAACTCAGTCTTACCGCTGGGAACCTTGCCCAAGCTCTCTACACCAAAAGCGTCAAGAGACAGCTGTGGAACAACGTCACGGCCAACCCAAATAAACATGGTTTGGCCATCGTCAATCAGGTACAGACCATGAGGTACAAGTCGCTCGCCGCTGAGGTTGAGCTTGGGTGGCAGAACAATCTCTCCAGTCTCTTCATTAGGCAAACCCGCCTCATCAGGCATGTCATACAAGCTGAAGAAGTCAGGGTGCAAGTACTTGATAAGATACTTGACAGGCAAGGTGCTCAGCAAACACAAGGCAGCAGATCTCATATCAGTGGGAATCTGAACCGACTTTCTCAAACCAACATTCTTGATCAGGGCGTTAATGAGGAGAGGAAGCATGCGCAGGTTGGCGCAGAACTGAAGAGGAGCAGAAGCTCCAACATTAGTAGTCATGAGATCCTTCTTGTATGTTTGCAAAATGTCGTAAAGCTTGGCTTGAACCAAGTCGCGAGCATCTTGCAGACCAGAAGACAAGGCCTTCTCAACAGCCTTCTGGGTGATGTAAGAAGTAATGGCCAACTGATCAGCAGAAGCGTAAATATCCTGTAGAATGGAGCTGGTGGGCAGCGCAAGAGTAATAACTCTGATTCTTCGCTCTCCCTCGCAAGTAGTATGCAGAATAGCAGCTTGGAAACAGACCCATTGCTTGCTAATGGTGTCATCAATGGCAACTTCCACAACATAGCTCTGATCTCTGGGGAAAGATGGGAATGAGCACAAGTCGGATGACCTGTTGAAGAAGTTTCCATAGAATGAACTCATTCGGAGCTCAGTTGAAGCACGAACCCTCAAAACGGCTTCCAGACTAATCTCCATAGACAGGTGCTCACCCAGCTCATGAGCAAACTTAATAGCGTCCTCAGCTCTGCTAGCACTCCATCCAGGATAAAAGTATGTCTGACCACCAGTAAAACGTGGAAGATTACTCAGAGAAGCAACGTCCTGATATTGCTGTGCAAACAAGAACATGTCAACAGTAACCTGACTTCTATTGCACTCAATGGCAAAACTCTTGTAAAATGAAGAGGCTGTTTGTAAAAGAGCGGTTTCCTTGGGAGTTCCAAGAGCCTTGCGGTCCTCACGGGGCTCCAGCTTGGCAAATCCAACGTTAGGCAAACTAGCAGTGAGACAGACAATCTTTCCTCCAAGGCTGCCAATCAACTTGTGGGCAGCCTTCAGAGCAGAGCCCAAAGCGTTGTTAGGGTTGAGATTCTGAGCAAACATCTCGCCCATTCTAGAGAGAAGCAGCTCAATGGAAGATCTGCACTCGGTGAGATTGACAAGCAGGCCAGTGGGCAAAGGCAGGTAAGGGTCTTCGAGATCAGAAACAACAAGCATGGAGGGCTCAGCCTGGGAAGGAGGAACAGGAATGTTGAAGTAGTGCAAGGAAGAATCGACAGCAATGAAACCAACCTTGGCACGATCATCCTTGTTGGGAAGTCTGTCGAGCGATTCCTGAATGGTTCTAGCAGCAGTAGCCAAAAGACCATTCTGCACGGCATGAATGCTGACATCCAAGACAAAAACGTACACAGGGGGCTGAGGAGGACGCACCATGTATTCGGGAGGTGCAATGAACTCTACAACTCCATGGTTGATTTCATTTCTGGTGTATCTGTCAGTACGCATGTTTCTGGCGGCATCCCAGTCAAACTGCTGAGGAACATCATTGTTCAGACCACAAATGTTACATTTCCAGCGGTGTGCCTGCTCATTGAAAGAAACAAAGGGATTGATATAAGAGCGGCATCGCCTACATCTGCAGATAAGGGTATCGCTAGTGACTTTCACAGGAGCTGAGGCGTTATGAAGTGAAATGTAAGGGCGAATGACGAGAGCAAAGGGAAGTTTACTCTTTTTCAATAATGAGTTAGATGTGGGGACGACATTGAGAGTGGATCGAATATAGTCTGGTCCAGAGTTGGCTTCAGGGTTTTGCGAAGCACAACTTCCAGCAGGAAGAATGATGGGAGGAGGAGGAAGAGCAAGATCCGTAATAGGAGGAGGCAGTGACGAAAGTAAATCGATGTTGTACAGTTGGTTGAGGGCAGGACGTCCAACAGCTCCAGCCATTGGCTGACCATAGGGAGCAGAAGCTTGAGGAACAGCACCTCCAATATTCATGGCACCAAATTGAGCAGAAAGAGGATCAGCTTGTGGTTGGCCATAAGGCGAAGCACCAGCACCAGTAGCACCAGGTGTAGGAATTCCTGCCGCAGGGGTGAAAACAGCTCCAGCAGCAGCCGGAGTACCGGATCCATAGCCAGGAGCACCAGGGTAAGAGGCGTCACCAGAGGCGGCTCCGGGGTAGGCTGGCGCAGCTGGCGCAGAGAAGTCATACTGCTGCTGGGGATATAAGCGTTTCTTGGAGTGGGGTGCAGCAGGTCCAGCTTGCGCAGGAGCATCTGAAGTAGCGGGAGGCGTACCACCTTGCTGTTGCTGGTAGTATCCCTCCTGATAGCCACCGAATTGCGACATGATAATGACTGAATGGTTAGTGTGGATTCGACTAGAAATGGATCAAGCTCCTTACCTAGTTGACTTTAATAAAGATATCAAGGGAAATCAAAAGTCGTGCAAAATGAACCACCCAGTACTCAATCAAAGAATAAGCTGTTCCTTCTTTCGACAGTGATCTAAATAGACAAGAGAAAGAGGGTTGTGGCGGTGATGGTGGCACTGAAGGAGTTGGAAAGAGGGTGAAAAGTTCCTGTGTGCTGTGCTGTCGTGATGTTTTATTGAGCGTGTGCCTCTCATACTTTTAAACTCACATCTTTTTGACACGAAGGCGGTTTGAAATATTCGCAGTGCTGAAATATATTATAGTTAGGTAATCTTTAGTCATGATTAGAAACGTTTTGAGGCACGTGTATATCAAAGATAAGCTTAGAATTTAAAGTTTTAGTAGGCACACATGTAATTAAAGCCTTATCGATATCAGACCCTGATCAGTGTAAGGCTGTAACATCGCTGGTTAACGTTAAACATTAGATTTCAACGGCGAGAAACGACTGTAGAAGGCCTTAATTCAATTAGAATTTCAATTCTGTGATGCAAGTATTCCGGAAAGAAAATTGGCGGTTGATAGGCTCTTGATTGCGATTGCAGTCATCTCAACCTGGGCACTTCAAAGGAAGAAAACTGGCCGAGGGCCGGCAGCAGATTGCTATTGTGAAACGGCATTTCTGCTTTTTTTTTTTTTTTATTTTCTTGAGAACAATCTTGAACCTCACATATCACAAGATGATAAAATTAATTCATAAAACCATCAATCTGTGAAGTTTTTGGAATAGTTGTGGACTGTTCTTACACAGGTATTTCATCTTTGGATGGATGGGAATATCTGAACATTCCCAGTTACAAATCTATGAGATGGACTGGGTCTGAGCTGGTTATCCAAAATAAGAGATGCAATAAATGAAAAGCCTATTAGCAAAACTCAACGAGGTCGCAAAAGAGCCAATGCTTTTAGAGTAACATGATGGCAGAAAGTAGCCCAGTTGCACTCATGACTCGGTTGCGGTCTTTGTAGTATGAGGTGGAGCTCGCTAATGGCTCTAACAATTGGCTCTCGTAAGCTATGCTAGAGGCATATAATTATTTATTGGTTTCATGCATACGTTACACCGCCTTAAAACCCGGGTTTGCTTCATCTTGCAATGAGAGAGTTATGTAGATCGGTTGCCATCTAAAGTTGCCATGAGGTCAATCTTTGACAATGATGTAATTTCTGAATTAACGTCTTTGCAACGGTTTTCTTAGCTCGACAATGCATCAGCCAAGCTGGACATTCTAATTTGGCACATGACCACGCATCGGCCTGTAAGACGTTTATATAAACCTTCTCGACCTGCAGGTGTGGCCAGCTGCTATAGCCCACAAATCCCAACCAACTTGCCATTTGTCCACATGACTAGGCAGGCGAATTATAATAATAATATAGGCCTACTACCCAATTGCATTGCTAGAGATGATGCAGATATCTCATCAAGCTTTCATGATTTGTTTGAAGGTGAAGTGGAACATGACTAAGTCTTTTATCACTTTATAAACTATACCACGTCATGAACCTTGAATCAGTAGATTATAAGCACGTATTTCAATAGGAATTGTTACAATCTAAATCAAACTAAACTGGGAATTAACCCCTGCACTTTCTCCCGTAGCTGGTTACGATCTGTAGGCATATATTCAGGAACCAGAACTACACAATAGCGACATGACGGGCGATAACGCGTTCCACTATTGGGAGTTCTATTTTGATTCCCCATATATCAAATAAGCATCAACGGTTACGACCCTAAATGCAGTTACGACCAAATTCAGCTCGAAATCAATAGTCCTGATCTCAAATTCAAATTCAAAAAAAAGTCATTTGGAGTTATAAGAAGATATTTCTCCAGTTCTCTATAAATTCAGAGGCTTTTTCTGTTTATTTTCCGTATCTCATATAACTCACCCTCAAACACAAACACAATTAAAATGATCTACAGCAGAATGAAATTCAAGGTGTCTCCAGGACAAGGCTACAAGCCAAATGTCTATCCTGTTAACGGAGGTTCCTATCTCAAGTCCTATTCAGACATCATCTTCATCCAAGTTTATATCAATGGCATTGCCAGATCGCGGATAGATCTTCGCAAGTCGCCCAAGAAAGAGCTGCGGCTGAGCCATGAAATGCTCTATGTTGGAGTCAAGCAACGAGAAATGGCTCATTCACATATTGTGAGCTTGGCTATTGCAGACATTCATGGAGAATCCGTTGTCATTCAAGATTATCTCCAGCTCTTCCACCAAGCTCCTTTTGGCCGATTCATGCGATTCAGAGACCCTATCCAAGGCTACATGTCTGCCACTCTTGGAACTGAAATAGGGTACAAAACAGATGTTTTGATCCCTCGCCTCATTAAACGAGTGATTGTTTACTTTTCAGACGCAGTGACTGGAATCGAATGCTGGGATTACTACAACCGCGTCTTCATGATTGGTGAGCAAAGCAAATCATGGTCTGAGTACGACATCTATCGCAGAGAGCTCTTGACTGGATTTTTTGTCCAGTATTCAAACTCAATCACCTCTGTTCAGATCATTACAAACATCCGACGGAGCCCCCTTCTGGGCGTTACAGGTGGCGATAGCCGGCACGAGCTGACTTCTCCTCCAGGCTACGAGCTTGTTGGATTGCACGGCAATTTCGAAGGTACTTTGAGATCAATGGGAATTACTTACGCACCCAGCCCTGATGATGAGGACTGAGCAGAATTAAGCTTTCCATTCATTTTGACGATTTATGAGAAGAAGAAGAAGTTGATGCTCTTGGCCCTTTCAAGTGGTGGGCATACCATAATTGTGCGCTGTATTAAAACTACATGGACATATTTAGTTTAGGGCTAGCTCAATATAAGCCTGATATTAATGAAAGCATTCTTTAAATTGATCATGCAGTTTTCTTGAACTTTCTTACATATTATTCTATTAAGAAGTTAAAAGAAAAAAAAAAAAAAGAAAAAAAAAAAACGCAACCTAAGAATGGAAAGCTGGTGTCTAGCTACCTGGAGGATGGCTTTAATGCCATGATTCTTTCCACTGACTGAAGATCAACCACTGATTCAAAATATCATTGTAGGATACTCACTTTTGTGCCTTTTAATTATGTTATCATCGGCACCAAACTTTGTAACTATTGATTCAAAAGCTGGTGACAGAGGAGCAAATGGAAGACCGAGCAAACACTCAGAGGTGTAGCAAACCTGAGAAGTACTATCTATGGCAGGAGGAGTGCCTCCAATGGCTGCCATATTTTCATTCATACCAATTTCAGTCGCTAAGAAAGATTTCTACGTCAAAAAGATCAAGGCTAATTATCATAGATACAAGGGTGACATAGTTACCACAAGGCGACGTCTACGAGTTTGTAACCCAAACTATTTGAGATCGGAATCACAAACTGGTTCATGATACACAATTGTTCACCACCCATACCAATTGAATGTAATTTGTATATCAACTCAATATATTTGGTAAATAAAAAAAGTGATGTGATATACATTATAATTGTGTTGCAAAAGGGGATCCAAATATCTATAAATCCCTTGATCTTGTCCTTTTCTTTCTTCTACCTTCAGCTTCTATTTGATACCCGTTGGCAAAGAAATTTTGAACTTAAGATGTTTATGCCTGTGAAGTCACTATCAGTAGTGACTTTATTAGGCCTTGCTTTTGCGGCCCCGCAGTTTACACCTAATGACAATTTGGATTCGCTCCGATGTGTATGTTGAATCTTTTCAAAAAATAAAAGGGCTAACGAATAAATTGATGTAGAGTGAGGCAGGTCTTAGAAAATGTTTATCAAGCATTTATCAAAGATATACGCTATGTACTGAGGATGATTTCAATTGCAAGTGTAATTCCGCCAATCATGTTGCAATCAGTTGTTACGAGGGATGCCCTCAGACAGTAAGATATATCATCTACTCAAGCAGGCATATTTCTAACTAGTACTTAGGACTATGTGAAGGATATTAAAACATTTGCGGCGTTTGTTGCAGGTCAGTGCCAACTTGAGAGTGCTGACCACCTTCGTCGCAGAGATTCATCGTTTCCATTTCCTTACTTTCTTTGGAAGGGCGGCAGTGCAGAGGAAGACGAAGATGATGAAAATGACAAGTGCTATGAGGAAGATACCGACAATTCCAGTCGCAATAAACCAAGCATGAAACATAAATATCTACGATGGAAATTTAGAAAGGTTCAGAAGGAGCCCAATGAAGATGATTCTGAAGAGGAGTGTCAGGAATCTCAGGAAAATTTTCCAGAATTTGATTCTGAAGAAACTACCGAAGAGGACCATGATAATCTTTCTGAAGACTTTGCCGATCCCTCTAGCAATGAATCCAAAAAACTTTTAATGGAAGACATATGCGGCGACGAGGTTGATGAAGCTGAAAACCAGATTAACACCAGCAAGAATGATTCTTCTTCTGAAGAGGGTACTTCCAGTCAAGATGATATGATGAGTTCTAGACTAGGAATGGTTAGTGACAATGAGCTCCTCACTTCTACTGAGACAAGAATGATGTATCTAAAAAAGAGGGCGGAGCTTGAGGATAGCAACAAGGCTGATGTTGGAGTTAAAGATGAAAACTCTTTTGAATTGAGCCAAAAAGAAGAAGAGAACAGGTAGGTGTTGTTTTTGTTGATTGATTTCAAGGCTGACAAAAGCAATAGATCTCATGAATCATTCATTCGCAACTTTGAGCGCCACGCTAGATTTTACTTTGACAGCCCCGAGCGGTTTCGTGTTTTAAGAGGACGGCCAATGAATCTGATGGACAGACTTTTTGATTCGCATGAGACGGTTGAAGAAAATGACAATAAGAACCATTCTACTCTATCGGATACTGACTTTCTTGAGGACGAGCCGGCAGAGGAGCCCACCGAGGATGTTGAAGATGTTGAAGATGTTGACGATCCAAGCAACATGGACGATAGCAATCTCTTAGTCGACAATGATCTTAGTTTTGACCCTTGTGACCCAGTTGAAAACAACACTGAAGAGAGTGATTCTTCTCAATTGAACTCTGATACCAATCTGGAGCAGCCTAAATCTGTGAAATCTGAGCCTATGAATCAGCTACCCGACAAACCCACTGAGAAAACTGACGAAATAGACCCGGATTGCCCTGAAGACAACCATCAAGCACAGCCTAATTTGCAACCTCCTGCAAACTCTGAAGATACTCAGAGATGTGATGAAATCAACCCAGATTGTCCTGAAGACAAGCAAGCGCCAAAGTCCACACCGCCCACGAACTTTGAGAATATTGATTCTGAACTTGCTGACTCCACACCAACTAGCACTGTGTTGGACACTTCTACGTCTGCTGACTCTACACCCACTAACCATGAGCTGGAAACTTCCGAGACTTCTGAATCTTTACCCACTAGCACCGAGATAAAAACTTCTGAGCCCACTCAATCTGCACCCATTAGCACAGGAATGTTCACTTTAACGTCTACTCTATCTACAGCCGATAGAACTGAGGCAAACACGTCCGCGCCGACCGATTTGTCAAATGCAGTTGAGGATGTAAAAGACTCAGATTCTTCTTCATCCCCAACTGGAGAGGAACTTGCTGAAGATGAAGAGTTTCAAGATACCAAGAATATCAGCCAGCCCGATGAGGAGGAGGAGCCAACAGGAGAAAATGATGAAACAGAAGATGACTCAGAAGAAGATTGCGGGTAACTCTAATTGATTCGTGAGATTAATGAGACTGATGACAACTATAGTGATAAGGAAGAAAAGATTGAGGACGAGGAGAAGAGCAATGGCAATGAAAAAAGTGCATCTTTCAAACAGAAATTGATTGAGAAGATCAAGAAGAAGCTTATGAAATGGAAAGGGTCTGGCAAGCAAAAAAGTCCAGAACTAGGTTTCATTGTCCTGCCTGAAAACACCCGTATTTGAAAAACCTTGATACCTCGTTGAGTTACTAACAGTAGAATTTAGAACCGTTTGAATTTAGGTCACAGGACCGTGATGAAGCCAGGATGATGCAGATGACTTCTGGAGGAACTGTGATGGCTGCCTTTTGGGTTCCATTGATGGTGGTATTTTCCTGCATGACTTTGATTGACACCTCTCCGGTTGTGTTCTTTTTGCTTGCAGGTGTAGTTACCACCTACGTAAACATTTTCTTTCCTGAGCTTGCTGGAAATACTTGAGTTTTGTCTCAACCTTTCATAAAATTTAACGCTCAATAAAATGTTAATATTGATCTTGAAAGCTTGGCTTGAGTGCTTGATATTAGATCTAAATTGGTTTTTCAAGTTATCATAGTTTTGTGAAGACGATGACCTATTGTTCGATTTAATAAGTTGGTTTTTCAAGTCAACATAGCTTTGTGAAGACAATGACCTATTGTTCGATTTAATGAAAACTTCTTTTATTCTTTCAAGCAATGGTATAAACTTATCATGAAGTGCCATTAGAAATTAAAAGTTTGTTTGTAACCTTCTAGTTTTTCAAAAGACAAACTCTTTGGAGGAGAAGTAATGTGAGCAATTGGAAAATTAAAAAAATGCGAAAATTCCGTTGCTTGGGATGTTGATTTCTTGGGCGTAAGATGCAGAGTATTCGCGCTTGAAATATCAGAGGTTCTCTCATAAATCAATCCAGTTTTAGAGTTAGAGTCGTTGGCAGATGCAGTAGTAGTTGTTTGATTAAAATGATCCGTAAAAATTTCAGAGACAATAGCTTTGGATGACATTTCTGGAGCAGATGCAAAGAATTCTTGGTCCAATGATACGCCACCAGAAGCTGTGTTCAAGAAGGGTTCAGGCAGTGCGAATATGAAATCTCTGGTTGGGCCAGAGACAGGAAGCTGTTTAATGCTCGGATATAAAGGTTTTGAGGGCGAGATGGAAGTGAACCTAGTTGAAGGTATCGAAAGGTTGTAAGCGTGATCGTCGACAAAATCAGGAACAGCCCAAGTGGGTGTGATGTTAGCAGCCTCAGAAGAGGTGAAGTTTGCTGGAGTTTTTTCTACCATCTTTTGTGATGCTGGGGGTGAAGAAGAATGTGGAGTGTGGGAACAATCTGGCGAGCTGGAAGGACTACGGATTGTGGATTGCCTAAGGGCTGAAGACCGCAAGGGTTTGTATTTGTCCACAAATGCAGGAGTCCGCTGATTCTGATCAGAAGGAGAAGACTTAATGATCTGAGATACGCTCCGAGAGGCCAATTGAAATTGCGATGTAGTAGTATAAATCGGGGTCCTGGCAACGGGTGTATTCCGTGAGTTTGATGACGCCTCATTTCTAAAATCAAGCTTAGAAGATGATCGAATAAAAGAGGCAGGTACTGTTGATATAAGAGAGTCAGACGAATTGACATTTGGAGTGGTATGAGAACTCTTGGTGTGATTATGGAATATTTTCTTTTGGGAATTTTCTGATAGCGATTCACTCGGGCGCGAGAGAGGAAGACTTGTGATGCGGTCTAATGAAGATGAGAGAGATAGCTTTAGACTGGGTTCTGACGCCTCACAATTGGAGAGCGGAGAATGAATATAAGTTGAAAGCAGTAGATCTGCTCTGAAAGAGCTTTTCTTCTGAGATTGAAAGCCATTAACAGATTTTTCCAGAACAGTTGGAGTGAGCCAAGGTGACGGACTTTCCTGAAACTTCTTCACTGTTGGAGTGTTATGCCGTGAGCTGAGAGTCCGTGGATATCCTTGATTACTGGCCAAAATGGATATGACACCCGCAGCTTCCACTTTTGACAGTGGTTCAGAACCTTTTCGTTGAAAAAAGTCAGCTAACATTTGGTTTGGGCTGACAGAATTTCCATCAGCAATTGAACTTTGAGTTGGCTCTTTTTCATGGCTTTCTAATGAAAATGCATCTCGTGTCTCAAACGAGCGTGGAGTCGAAGGAGGAGGAAAGTAAAAGATATTCTCAGAGTTCACATTCCTAGTAGATGGATATGGTGCGTTAGAAGAGCTGATGGAACTAGTTGGCACCTCAAATGATTCCTCAGCTGCCGGCGCATTCACATGTTGAAGACTGTGTCCCCATTTTAAAGGCGTGAGAAAAGACTTGACGCGAGAAAAAATTGATCTAGGTGTCTACGCTGTTGTTAGCATTCAATATCAACACGCTAGGCTGCATACATATGGATCTTGGCTCGCTTGCTCGCGAACGGGCGTTGATAGAGTCTCTGGTCTTGAGTAAGGACTCACTCTAGAACCGCCTATTTTCCTTAGAGGGCGGCCATGCCTCTGTGGGCTCATGTCGAAAAACTTGGTGAGTTAGTTAGAGCTCAAAGTTTGTGTAACATTCTCAAGGAAGAATTGATCTCAAGTTTACCCGGTTATCTGGCTCTTCAGAAACTCACACCTATCTCAGAAGCGTTAACCAGATACTGTTAACTCAAAGTCAATTGATAGAATTTACAAAATATTGAGTGTTAAGATCACGAATTACAGGCCAAAGTATTCATCCTTCATTATATTTGTCAAAGGGTTTAGTTCACTCTGTTGGACGAATATAGTTATGACCCTTGGGAGAAGAAACCCTACTTTGGAGGTGTATTTTGTTGGCACTCCACGCTTTTTGCAAACTCTCCAGCATTTCACCACAATTGACTCTCGCATCAAGACATTATAACACCTACAGACGAACTGGTATTATTTATACCTTTCTACTCTACAGCAGCGCGCATTTGATCCTCTAGCTCCGCAAAAATTTGAAGTTCCTCCAACTTCAAACAGGTTGCTGACTGGATTCCCCATTGAAATTAAACAATGGTTGCTCATACGCCATCTGAAATTGTAGAACTCACGCTTGAAGAGCTCGCTTACAACGGAGATGCTGGTATGTGTTTCTTTTCATAACGAAGCTTACTTGATGATTTCATCGCGACTATGATTGCGAGTTCGATCCTTCAATGGTTGGTTTTTTTTATTGACTTATGTTGATGTGTTATAGTCACCCAACTCGATGAATTATGGAAGATAGTAGAGAGATTTGCTCCTTCGTTAGATGAATTCTACAAAGGCGTCATCTGGCGATGGCTTGTGAATCGTGATGAAGATTTTGAAGTTATTCTCGATTCTGGGGAAGCAATGGTATGAATACTGTTTCAACTTGCATCCTTTTCTAACAATAGTCAGGCTTCTCAGGATGATCGGAGTCAACCATATGCCGAAATTTTAGCAAAATATCCCCAGGTTGGAGTGAGAGCTGGAGTCGACCTTTTGTGGCTGAAATTGACCGGGCAGACCAAGGAGGCCTCAACAGTAGGTAAACACGTTATTGTTTCTTTTTTGTCTAATGTTGTAGATTGGCGATCATCCTTTTCAACTATTATGTGCAGTAACTAGATCTCGGGCGGAAGGTATTTCAAGTATTGAGCTCCATAGGGAAACAAAGCAAGATTCCCGTTCCATCACTGGCCGACTTAACACACTTCAAAGTCTGGGACTACTGAAAAAATATCCCATCATATCCCGAGGCGCATGTACATACTTGAACGTGTACTGGAAATATGTTGACGTCAATCGAGAAAACACGGATATGCTGGAGCGCAACAAGACCGACTTGACATCCTTGAGATCATCAATTATGAATTTGGTCAAGAGTGCACAGAACGAAATTCGCTTGCTGCAAGACTTGCGGGCTGAACTTGGATTCACCAACACGGATCGCGCAAAAGTGAATTTTACATCCGCTGTACGAAAACTTGCAGCTCAAGGTTATGTGGAACGAATATATGTGTATAAGCGCGAAAATCCTGATCGAAAATACTATTGCATTAAATTTATCAAGGATTTGCCTGCATACGATGAACCAGACTACTCTGACGATGAAGATGGAGGGTTGAACGATTTTATGGAAGAGGAGGGCGAGGCTGGCCAAAACGAAACAGCAGAAGAGATTAAAGCCGAGCCCGATTTACAAGATTTCTCTTTCATGAGTATTGTGCAGCCAGAGCCTACTAATCAATCTCGCGCTCGGATTCTTTTTAATCAATATTATCCTCTCGAAACCCAGATTGTTTACACTATTGACCAGTCTGGCACTCGGGGCATTCCTGGCGTGGAGCTCACGTACAAGTTGACAGGAAGTACTTATCTTCGGATTCTCACTCGAGAGTTCAACCTGTTGGTTGGAAACGGTAACTTGGCTCCAGCTAAAATGGCAAAATATCTAAACAGTTCACTTGGGTATCTGGTAGTTATTCGAGGTGTCGACTTTTCGGCAAGAATGAAGTTCTACCGCTACTTTTCAAATAAGTACTACACTGAGTTTACCAATGCTACCAAGCATTCGTCCTGGGGAAAGTTTCGCTCCTTTGGTGTTACCTCCAACTTGTCTTTAACCCAGGTCGACAAGAAGTCATTGGTCCCCATTCCTGGCCGAGCTTCTCTTCACTGGCATAGTAACGGGACTCCAGATACGATCTTTTTTGGAGACGTTGGCAAGAAGCGGGCTAGTGGTGTTCCTGTTGAAATACCTCCACCAAGTATATCAGGTAAAAAGCGTGGTCGCCCATCCAAAGCCAGTAAAGCTCAGAATGAGGTCTCTACTCCATCTAAGCCAAGTCGCAAATCCAAGCAGGGAGCCGAAGAGCCTGTCGAGAGTCTTAATGGCAATGGCGCAGGCTTGCTTGAATCCTTTACTAATGAGCAGCCTGAAACTTTGTCTCCTGACTTGGATCCCTCTTTAGTCGACACAGGGCTGGATTCTTCAATAAATGAATCAAGTGCCATGAGAAAGAGAAGCAATGCCACTCCTCTTGCAGAGAGATCCAAACGTCAGAAAACTGCAATGCAAGATTTGACGGAATCACCTGCGAACACTCGATCGAGTATGAATCAGGAGAATACAATCGCCTCTTTTTTCACAAGCTCCACACCCATCCATGGAACTGCATTATCAGAAACGATGGTTACAGAATTGGACGAATTTGAGCCTCCTGGAGAAAGCTCTGACATAAACGCTGAATTGCACCAGATTAGTGACGAAATTTTGACGACTGAAAAGCAAGTGTCCCAAGCTATTGAAGCAGCTTCCAAGCAATATGGCGAAGAGGCTATTGATGATTCTCTTCAGAACACTGGAAGTGATAATATACCACCACAGCCACAGCAAGCCCCAAAAATATCATTTGTGATGATGAAGCGGGTCGAGCAAGTAACCACTTTGCTGCGGGAAAAGAACGGTATCATACAGGGAGGAATCAAACTTACGCATGAGTTGAAAGAACGGTTTTCAAAGGAGAATGGAAGTGTGATGGACAAGAAGACGGTTATGAAGGTTGTCAGGCATTTGAAAGACTGTGGGCAGGTCTGGGAAATATTGGTTACAGTTCCAAATCCAAATACTGGTACGAATACACTCAAGTCTTTGCTCATGGCAGCTAGCATTGACAAAGACGATCCGAGAATTGAGCAAATGAAGTCGGAACTATTCAAAGAAATCCGGAGCCTGCCTGATCTGAGGCAGATTAAGATTGAAGAGAATGAGTTCAAGGTCTATGCTGAAAAGATGAAGGAGATTGAGCGTCGGAGAGCGGAATTGCAAGAGCAGAAGAATTGGGAAAGAGAGCAGCGAAAGGGCAAGGCGGCGCAGAGATTGGAGCGCACTGATAAAGAGCGACGAGAGGTGCAGCAGCGCAAAGCTAAAGTTATGTGGCAGCAGAAGAAAAGGGTTACAGGGGGAAGTGCGAAGAGAAAGAGTTTTGCAGAAGCTCTGTCGCACGATTTAGCGGTTTCACCGCATCCAAGAAAGTCGCGCCATAGTCTCAAGGGAGACGACCCGTTGCTTACGCTTCCGCTTGAGGGTCAGGATATTCGGAATAGCAAGCGAATCTCGCTGGCCCGGGAGGAGCCGACGGAAGTTGCAAAGCGGAACTCGTTGCGCAAGCGAAGACGGGTCCCCCTCAACATCAGCACCGATATGTTTTTCCGGATTGCAATTATTGGAAGATCTCTGTTCAGTGCTACGGGTAACATCTGGGTTCAAGTTGCTGAAGCTATCCCGGGAATGAACGCAGAAGATGCGAAATCAGTGTGGCCCAGAATTAGAGATATGTTTGGTGAAGCGAAGAAAATTGACATGATTGTGAAAGGATGGGAAAAGATTTTTTTGCAGGCATATGAGGATGGCGAAATTCCAATCTTTCGCAACGACAACTACGATCTGGCGTTTTTAGCCCGGTTTTGGAGCAGAAAATATCCGCGCATTATTGAACAGTCCGACGTGCCATTCCTGTTTGAAAATCTAAAAGACAACGAAGATCAGTTTATTTTTAAATCAGCCGAGTCTATGTCTGAACATGATTCGTTTTTCAAAACCCCGTCCATGACTAAACAAGAATTGTCCCTCAGCCGCTGGTCCATGGCGTTTACAAAGACGCTCGTCTCGCCGCCTATTTCGAAGGTGTCCAGGGCCAAAGTTGGCATCAAAGCTATTATAGCAACAACGGATGACAACTATGATAAGGAGAAAGCCAAGAAGATCTTGCATGACTTTGGCGAGGACGTATGCACACTTGCAACTCGTGAAATGGATCAGGAGAAGGCGATCGTGTACGTCCCTCGCGATGAATCGGCGTCGTCAGATCGGAATTTCATGTTCTCGGAAAAGTTCTTATCGACGTTGCACCAGCGCCTCGGGCCGTACGCGTTTGATGAGCTGGACATCTTTTATGCGGAGCTCCTGAAAACGCTGAACGAATCTAAAGGCTATATTATGTCTCGCATGGCACCAGACTCGTCTCTGGCCTGCGCGCTGGACATGATTTGTCACGAGAAGGTGGATTTAGTGAGGGTGAACGCGACAGACCAAGCTACTGAGATTTCGCACAACAGCCGCGCTATAGACCGGAGCAGGTGGGAATGTGACGTCGTCGTGCGCAGCCCGCTCCGCTACATAGCCGCTGGCGAAAAGGTGAGCTACACTGCCGTTGAGCGGCCACTTGACAACGAGGTGACCCTGGGCGAGCCGTGCAGCACTATCTGGACGGCACTGAACGGGCAGGTGAGCCACCCAATTCTCCGCAAGCTGGTGTACTGGCTGCTGATTCATATTGAGAGCCGGCCGGGAGTCCCGCTTCACCTTATACAACACCCGATCCAGTTTATTTTGACACTGGAAGAGATTGAGCTGCTGCTGGGGTGGCTAGAGCGCCAGAAGTGTGTGCGCAAGGGGCCGCATGACGGCTACTGGGTCAATTCCGAGTGGTACGCGCTGATTGGTGTGTAGGTTATATTCACGAGCTTTAGTAAGGAAATGATTTAGTTGATAGTGGCCTCCTTAATGAGGAACAAGAAGCTGGGGTATTGACGCGGTGAGATGGTGTTGTGCTGAGTTGGAGACCACTGTAAACAAGAGGCTACGCGATCAGAGAGCAATTGAGTGGTCGTGGACACAACTGGGCAGCTTAGATGTGGTTTGGAGCCCAGCTCAAGAATAATTCAACGAAGTAGTTGAACTTAAATGTTTCATTAGCACCTGGCCTGGTGATACAAGGTTAAGCCAGCCCACTCAGTTGTTTGAAAACCCACTGTCCCCGGATACAAAGTAACTTTCACCTACCTGCTCAGTCTATCTCGAGATCTTAAGAACCAACCACCAGACATCTTTTGCTTGTTTTGTGCTCAATGCCTTCATGTAATGCTCACATGCCAATATCATATGTTTATAAATACTTCAGTAACTATAATATAAAAAAGGGAGAGGAAAACATACAAAAATAAAAATGAAACATGAAAAGAATCAACCGCGTCGCAACTTTTTTTTTTTTTAGTGCTTGTTCATATGGATGGAGAGAAAGCGTCCTTCGTCAATTTTTTTCAGAATTTCACAGACGCTACTTTAGAAAATAAAATGCTGATGAAAATGGGGTGCTAGTAGACATGACAAAAAAAAGCGTTGTCAAGAACTCGTAGTAGCACTCGTAGACGCAGCCTCTGTATTAGGTGCTGCAGACGACGAGGAGGCCTCCGCGGTTTGAGTGGTACTGGCACTTTCATTGTTCAGTTTGCTACCAATTTTCTCGTCCTGGTCAACCAGAACCCGTGCCGGAATCTCCTTGACAAGATCCCGCTTACACAACGGGCACATGCCGTTCTTTTCCAAAATCCATGGCGAAACGCACTCGTCGTGGAAAATGTGGTGGCACGACAGCATGCGAACCATGTCGTCCGAAGCCAATTCGCCCTGGCAAATGATGCACACGTTTGGCTCGTCGTAGGGACTCAGCCCGTAGTGGTCTACGGGGTCCTCGTCACCCTCGTCGTCGCTGTCGACCTTTTTGGGCCGCACCGGCGGGTACGCCTCGAAAAGCGACGTGCTGGCCTGCCCAATCCCCAGCGACGAATGCTCTCCCGCCGGAAGTACCCCACCCGACGGCCCGGAATCATGGGTCGTCGTTGCATAAATGTTAGAGCTGTCAATGTTCTGCAACCTCATGTTGTACGACAGTTCGCCATACTCGACGGCCGGAAACATGCTATTGAGCTCGCGCTGCGTCAGGCATTTGACGTTCTTGCGGTACACGCTAGCCAGCGACGGGTGTCGGTCCAGATCCACTCCCGACAACGACGTGCGCCGACTTGACGTCGAGCCAGCGCCCGAGTCGGATCGCGCTCCTCTGGTAGTGGTGGTAGTTGAAGGCGGGATGAGGCGCTGGGTGTCCTCGGCATTGCCGGTGTGCGGGGCCCGGATAGTGCCGGAGGGGCCTGACGACCGGAAGAGGCGGGATAGGCCCGTGCGGGAGCCCGGATGGGCTGAGGGCGCGGGAGGCTGGACCGTGATGTTTGTCATTCCAACCGCTGGTGTCGAGAGATTCGCATTGCTAGTGCCGGTGCTAGATGCAAGACGCGAATGGGGAGAGCCGACAGCAACCTTATTCTTCAAGCCAGTGACCCGCTTGTATGCGTGATAGGAGTAGAAAAGAAGGACACCGACGAAGAGGATGCCGACAATGATGCCAACGTAGGTCCCTGAGCCTAAGCCGTCTCTGCGGTAGAGAGATAAGGCGCTGCTATCTGGAAGAGGAGCTGCCCAGCATGCTGTGGCGCCGAAGATGGCAGCGGCGGCGCACAGGCTAGTTGCTGATGTGGAGTATGGAGTAGAAGCCATGAGTCCAAATAGGGGGAGGTGGTCAATGTTCAATTGGCTTCAGGTGTTGACGTTATCAGCGGTGTTTTATAAAACTAAGAAGAAGAAATTAATTGAAAGAAGAAAAGGTTTTGTGTATCCTTTGCGGGTGGAATTGAATCAGTTGGCGGCTGTGCCAGGATTGAATGTTTGACAGGATTTGTTCGATAAAGTTAGGTTGGGTTTTACAGTGTAGAAGAGTTTTGCTGAATGTATTTTTGGATCATCGCAGTCAAGTTTTTGTCAAGACTTTTTTACACCTTCAAGGGGCCATCAAGATGATGATGATGATGATGATGAATGCAAAGGACCCTCAATTGCATTAATGACAATGGTAATGGATATGATAGAGATGCCAGTTAGTCAAGTGCTGTCAAAGGTCTCAGCTCCCTTGCAATCCCATCCAACCTCCCACCATCTGCCCCACAGGCACCGACTTCACAACTCCACACGAGTCCCTGTCCATTACCACTCTTCCATAAAAATCTTGCCGTGGACCAGTCACGTCGTCACGACCTGCCTGCATAGCCCAATGAACTCTTCATCGTCATTGCACTGTCATTTATCGTTAAATGGCCCTACCGCATCAGGGTCCTGCAATACCGCTCAGCCTGTCCAGCTGTTATAAATAACCTATATAGAACAGAATATATAGCCTCTCCTGGATCACATCTCAATGACTCCAATTCAAGCTCTGAATTGAACAGAACCAAATCCAAATAGCAATGGGTGTCTTCGCTGCTGTGTGCTCTGTCATTGGGTCCGTTGGGTCCGTCATGTCGTTCATCCTGCTCTTGATCCTAATGTTAGGCTCAATCAATAACTCATCGCCATTAAAAAACATCTGGTTTATCCAATTGGACGTCTGTGACATTGCAAGCGAGTTGATCCCAGGTCTGGCTCAGCTGCCCGACAGCGAGTCAGACAAGCTCAAGTCTATTCAGTACATGACAGTGGGCCTTTGGAACGTCTGCTACTGGGCCAAAGACGATTCCGTGCACTGCTCGAAACCGTCAGCTGCGTTCTACTTTAGCATCGAAACCATCGTCTACGACTTTTTCAACTTCCATGTCAACACCCAGGAGATCCCGGGCGTCGACATGGACATTGTCAAGACCTACTCAAAGGTAGCTGTGATCCTGTTTGTCGTGGCCATCATTACGGCGTTCGTCGCAACCCTCATCGGCGCGGCGTCCGTGTTGCGGCACAGCGCGACCAAGCTTATTGCAGCTGCATTTGCGGCTGTCTCGTGGGCCGCCGCCATTGTTGCCGCCCTGTTTCTGCGCTCTGTGTACGCCGGAATCAACGGCGAAATCGCAGCCCACGGCACTGCCACCGGCCTGCGCTCTAAGATGGGCGTCTTCATCTTTGTCGTTGCCTTGTTTGCCGCCGTCACCTCACTTGTAGCCGTCATCTCGTTTGTGCTGGGCGCGTGGCGGGCCAAGTCCAAGGCGGCACCCAAGGACCCTGAAACCGTGTTCTTGTACGGCGGGCCGCTGGGCTCATCGAACCCTTACACCAGGCCGCCTGAGAACCGGGACGCTGGTGGCAGCACGCGCAAGTCTGTGACGGGTTCGTCGTACGAGGAGAGTTATTACTCCTCTGATACTGAGTCGCATGGGCTGTCGGCGTACCCGACCCAGAACACGTACTATGATCCACACCGGCCCGCACATACATAACTGTAACTGTAGCTGTAGCTGTCTTTTTTATTTTTCTTTGCCTTGACTCGATGAAATAGAACTAATCTATAAGTCGTAATTTATTTATCAATCATAATTGATTGACTTTTTGACTTGTGAGAGGTGTGCTAGAACCGGATCCAGCAAAATCATGCAACTGTCGGGGTTTGTGGGCCAGGTTCTCCTTCCACCACTCGAGATCTACCAGTGAAAAGAGCCAGGAAATGCGCCAGATAAGCTTTCTTTTTTTCCATGATGGGCTCGGGCTCCGGGGTCTTTTTCTAGCTCAAGACATATTTAAACATTTCAGCATCCTATCCTTCGGACCATGGCTACCAGTTACTGATTATTTCTCTCTATTTTTTAGCTGAACCCACATCGACAGACACAGATAGAATGAGACCAGCCCACCATGAGCCTGCCAAAGTGCAAGGCGCCGTTAACGAGGTAAACCTACATCCCTCTGAATCTCCATCTTTCTCTTGCTAACATACTCCAAGATCGTCCGCGGAGGCCTGCAAGGGACCCTAATCGGTCTCGCCTGCGGGGGCCTTTTCCATTTCACGTCCATGCGGTTCTGGCCCCGCTACCGCACTCTTACTGTCCAGTTCCGCACGTTCATCCAAATAGGGATTGTCTTGACGCCCATGTGCTGGATTATAGACAACAATCTGTTGCGGTACGAGCGCATGATTGCGACGCAGCAGAAGGCGGAAAGGGTGAGGAGAATGCGGGAGGCAGCGGAAAGGGGTGAGATTTAGCGACATGAAAAAAGGATGTTGATATGGCTGGAAGGCGGTTTTTTTATAGTCTTAGACTAGTAGGGGTCCTAGTAGGAAATTCATGTGCAATGCAATTGAAGATCGATGAAAAGAACAAATACGATCTAGGAGTGAACGGGTGGTGGGATAGGCGGTTTTAGCAATAACTATGGGCATTGTGGGCATTGTGGGCAGTGGGCTAAGCCCGGGTTTGTCTTTGAGCCGACAACCAGCAATGTGCCGATTTGGTAGCTTGAAAGAGACAGCAATTTGAAGGATGAGAAGTTCTTCAAGAGGTCAAAGGACCCAGACGCAAGAAGAGAGCAAAGTAGAATTTAGATCACAATTTCATCTACGCCTTCTCTTGTACTAATTCTTCAAAGTGTTACAAAACAAGAACCACAATTGGAAACATATGAGATCTTCACTGGATGGCCTTTGTGAATAAGCATGAGATCAAACTTAGCGAATTTCAACTTGACCCCGGCTCAACTTTGGAAAGAAGCGAATCAAAATGAAATAATTAAACGACAGCTGAAGTTTATTATGGACAATGGTGGTAGGCCGAGAGTAGTTTCTATTACCAAACTATGTATGGTCATATCAAAGTGTGACCTTGAAACTTGACATTTTGTGAATGCTTTGAAACCACCAGGAGTGATACAGGTTTTAGTGAAATCAATGATAGAGCATGGGATATCACTTGGCTTTATAATCGCATTTTCTATAGGAATTCCTCAGATGCAATTATTTAGCCTTGACCTCTTCAAGCTGCGGGTTTTCATAGTCGTCATTGTCGACCTCCTCCTTGCTTCGCTTGACCCGGTTCCACAGCGACACCCTCTTATCTAGGACAAAGCCAATTAGCACCTTGGACCAGCTATAGTGCGCTGGTAAAGGATCATAGAAATCCTTTGCAATACTGTTCAACTCAGGCAGCCGCGTCCACGGGATATACGGGAAATCGTGATGTTCATTGTGATACCCCGCGTTGTAAACCAAAAGGTTCAAGGGTCCATAGTAGCTGTAGGTCTCGGGTATCACGAAATCAGAGGTTGCGGCACTCTTGCGGGTTGGGATGTCTTGCTGCTTGGTCTCCATGATGTAGTGCTCGGCGAGGAAATGGCCAGCAATTGGGTGCCACGAGCCGGCGAGAAAGGCAGATAAAAAAAGATACTGCAGGGCTCGCCAACCGGCAAATTTGACAAGAAAGTAGTCAAAAGCTACTTGCGCAATGATGTTGAGAACGTGAATGCTGGTGAAGGGCAGAGTCATGACGCATACGGGCCGGATTGCATAAAAGAAAATCTGGAACGTCGCAAAGAACGCTTTACCCGCCACAGAGCTTAGCACCATGGCCTCAAGCCGCGTAGGCAGATCGGTGTCATAGTCAGCGTCACCCAGGTACTTGTGGTGCAGCTGATGGTACGGTCCAAACCCTGCGCTGAACGGCAGACCAACCGGGATGTTAGCCACAATCGCAAACAGCTGGTTGTACAGCCTATTTTTGAACGCCAAATTGTGCGACATTTCGTGAATGGCGAGAAACACGTTGTGACAGAAGGTCGCGCCAATGAAGTAGGCGGTTAGCCAGAGTTTCAGGGAAAAGAAGGGCTCGTTGCGGAGCAGGACCGCCAAAATGATTTGCAGCAGCACGACGCCGCCCACAACCCACTTGGTGAGAGGTTCCGGACCACAGAGCTTGGTGACCTCGGGGTGTGCCTTGATGATGGCGCGGCGCCGGCTCCGGTGCGGTTCCTCCTGGTATGTCCAGTAAAAGTCTTCTTCAACGACTTTAGTTTTATTTTCCGTAGCCACCATGGTTGTCAATACTGAACCCCTCAGCAGTTTACAAATTAAACTGCAACTTCACGATTTCATCTCTTTATAAATAGTTTACTCTCAAAACCCAAAGTATCTGATACTCTAGAACTGGCTTGATTACAGAACCAAATCAAGCTTTTTGAGTTATATCCTAATGGAGACAGAACATGCCATTCACAAAACCTTTAAAAATGCCACAGTTTGCTAAACACCAGATCAAGCGATTCAAATCAAACGATTTATACGATACCGCTGCTGCAGGGTTTCCGTGGTTGAATTAATTGTTGATAGGTTATGGTGCCAGCTGTACAAGAGAGTTGCTCTGGTTGTAGAAGAAAAAATCTGCCTGCTAGCATGCACAGAGACAGTGCAACTGTCTGACTACTTTCGAAAAAGAACAACAGTTGATCTCTTAAAGCAAGCCCTCGAACTTACACCGACTTTAATTTCTCAACTGAATCTCAAGATAAAAATGTTCTTGCGCAAAAAGCTTACTGGAACGCCAGTTGAATTATAGCTAGGGCCGAAAAATGTGGATGCATAATTTTGCACCTGGCCAGACGCGGCCGAAGGGGTAGGTCAAGTCAGATATTGAAAGTGAATCAAAGTCAAAATTACTGGTCCGACCTTTTTTCTGTTCATGGCTTTGTGGACCTCTCTCGGAGGGTGATCAATTGTGGGATCACTTAATTTAGCTCTTGACGGTTGATCTTAGTGAAATTTCACAGAATTGGAAAGTGAGCCAGTTCATACCGAATCAATTAATTATACATGAGAATCTTTTTGAGAAGCAGAAATCCAGTTTATATAACAAATGTTCCAAGGGTCTGCTGATCTGGCTTGAACTTTTGCGGTGCACTTTGTAGTAAAATTTCAATGTCTCAGGCACCATCTGCACAAATTGGTTCTCCTTAAACACTTGATCTGCTACCATACAGCCATTGCCTACAAAGAAAGGCCTAAAATTTCCCATCAAAATGTGAATTGTCGATTATAATAGCATGGGACAATCACGGTTACGTTTGTGTGCGTAGAAGCAGCATGGAAGTTGGAACATTTCACAAGTCCAAACTATTGTTTGTTTTTTGTTAATTTCAACAGCCTCACTTTTTTTTTTTTTGCCTCCAGCGTCTTTTTCAATCACAACCCACACCTCTCTACTCCGCATTCTCGAAATATTCTTTATATTGATTCAATCAACGCCATGTCCGTGGAAGAGCATATCTTGAGTGCCAACTTGGTACCTCCTCATCCGACTCAACTCGTCTACAAAGACGATTGCTCCTACTGCTTTGACACACCAGTATGTATGCAGTAATAGCTTTTAGTTCTTGCTAACTTTTCAGGACTCTCCGTATGGATTGGACGTGTGTCTGTCTTGCTTTTTGGCATTCTCGCCGGATCCTGCTCATAATTACACTAAGCTCCATTATGAATCAACGGCCCATGCGATCTACTTGAACATCAAGCGAGTGCCAAAACCAAAGAAGAATGTACGTGAATTGAACATTCCAGATTAATTGCTAATTGGTATAGAGAGAAGAGTCGCCGGCCAAAATTGCGCGATTGGTGATTCGAGACGATAATGAGGAGGACTTGTACGAGACTGAGACGGCTGTCAAAGATTTGGCTTTCGAGGGTCATGCGATTGATCTCTCAATTGGAAACCTCCAGGCTGTGGTAAAGGGTGTGTTATCAGCTCTTTCTGCTACCAAGAAGCATGAAATCAACGAGTGGGAACAAGAGATCAAGCCTTGCGAACACATTATGATTCTCACCCAACTCGAAAGCAAGAAGCTAGAGTCTCAGTCGTTAGCTCACTGCTCTCAATGCGATTTGAACGAAAATTTGTGGCTCTGCTTAGTGTGTGGAAACTTGGGCTGTGGGCGAGCACAGTTTGGCGGCGTTGGTGGCAATTCACACGGTCTTGCTCATTTCGAAGCTACTCAACACGAAGTCTCGATAAAACTGGGCTCAATCACTCCTGAAGGTGCTGATGTGTTTTGTTACAAGTGCTCAGATGAAATCAAAGACCCCCAGCTTGCCAAGCATTTGGCTCACTGGGGAATCAATCTGGCAGAACAGGAAAAGACAGAAAAGAGCTTAACCGAGCTGCAACTGGAACAAAACATCAAGTGGGACTTCAGCATGACTACAAATGATGGTCAAGAACTTGAGCCGGTCTTTGGGCCGCAATTGACGGGTTTGAAGAACCTTGGAAATTCATGCTACCTCTCCTCGGTGATCCAATGCCTGTTTTCACTACCTGTGTTTCAAAAAGCCTACTATGATCCATCAAATAAGCATTTTCATCTTGTAGCCAGCCCCAGTGATGATCTTCAAGTTCAGCTTAGAAAAATTGCTGACGGCCTACTTTCGGGCAGATACTCCACTCAAGCTATTGACTCTAGTCACCAGAAAGGCATTTCTCCTGCCACGTTCAAAAGCTTAATTGGAAAGGGACACGAAGAGTTTTCTACAATGCGCCAGCAGGACGCTTTTGAATTCCTTGTTTATTTACTGGACAAAATTTCTAAAAATGCCAACTCCCATAAACTGCCTGATCCGACCGCAGCTTTTGAATTTCAAACTGAACAGCGACTGGAGTGCAAGAGCTGTCATAAAGTTAGATACAGAACTGATAACCAGGAAAGCTTGTCTATTCCTGTTCCAGCTCGACCGGAAATGGAGATGGAAGTTGAAGGCGAGATGTCCGAGACCACATACCAAACAGTTCAACTGGAAGAGTGCTTCAACAATTTTACTTCTCCTGAAGAAGTAGAATATCAATGCAAGTCATGCAGCAAGTCTGAAGGAGCTGTCAAGAAAGTTGGGTTTCACTCGTTCCCAGATGTGCTTGTAGTGAATGCCAGACGATTCCAAATCATCAACTGGGTTCCGACAAAGCTTGATATTCCTGTTGAAGTTTCTGACGAGGTGATTTCATTAGACAAGTATTTGAATGTCAGACCTCCGGCTGGGGAAGAAGACATTGCATCTGAAGACGAAGGAGAGGAGGACGAAGGCAACGTATTTGTACCCAACGAGTCTGCCCTGGTTGCCCTGCAAGGTATGGGCTTTCCTTTGGTGCGTTGTACCAAGGCATTATTTCATACAGGCAATTCTCCAGATGCCGAGGTTGCCATGAACTGGCTTTTTGCTCACATGGAAGACCCCGACATTGATGAGCCATTTGAGGCACCCAGTACGAGCAAACCGTCCGGTCCTTCTGCTGAGCAGATTTCAATGCTGCAAGATATGGGTTTCAATGCTGCCCAGGCCCGCAAAGCGTTGCGTGAATGTGGCGGCAATGCGGAGGCTGCTGTGGAATGGCTCTTCAACAACCCCACTGATCCAGGCGAAGACGAAACTGCAGAAGTCTCAGAACCTGACCAACCCAGATCCAGGGGCAATTCAAAGCTCCCTGCTAATTACAAACTGAAAGCCATTGTGTGCCATAAGGGCCGCAGCATTCATGCTGGCCATTACGTTGCATTCATTCGCAAGCCAATTGGAACCAACAGTGAAGAGGAGTGGGTTCTGTTCAATGACGAAAAGGTCGTTCGCGGAGGAGAGATCAATGAGATGAAAAAATATGCGTATGTCTATATCTTTGAGCGCGTCTAATAGACCCTGGCAAAAATTTCTCGTTCCCTGTCCATAGCGCGTTTGGTGTATTACAGTCCTCTGGCGCTCATATATGACACAACAAAGACCATGTTGTGTCACATAATTTTTCATATAAATCCATCAAAATTCCACCATTTTCATGATTCTATTTCAAAATTAATTCTCATCAACCTAGATTTTCAGATGAGCCATCTATTTCCTTCTACTCAGTCTCATTACTTCATGGATATTCGCTCGAGGGAAACTGATATACCTTCAGAGTCAGCAATGAGTCTCTCAGCGTTTAATGCTTTTGAAACCTCCACTCCAAGGCAAGCAAACTTTCCTCCTGGACTCTTTTCTCCCTATGAAATGCCAGGTGTTCCAGCTTTCCAAGCATCCCAAGGAATATCACAAAGTGTACATCCCATCCCGGGTTCTCAAAATCAGCAAGGGTTTCGCCAGACCCAGACTTTTCAGCCAAGCCAATCTGCAAGCGTTTGGTCAGGTAGTCCTCAAGCTCACCAGCAGCATTTCTATCCCAGATTTTCCATCCGTCCCAGCTCAAGTTCAACTCAAGCTTCATCGAGAGAGTCTTTTTTTAACTCCTCGGGAAGTGGATTAATTGAAAATGGTCTTGCTAACCAGTCCATTCGTGAGGAAATGTTTCATAGTGATGAGAATGTTGCACTAGAATTACAGCGTCGAGAACTCGAAGTTCAAGTTCTGAAGAGTGAGATCAAAAGGTTGAGCGAGCAAGTTCAGAAGCGATACATTCCTGAAGCAGGAGTGTACAAGGTGGATCTCGCAGTAAAGTTGGCATTTGACGAAAAAGCCAAATGTTTGCGTGAAAGGGATGCAGAGATTGTCCACCTAACTCAGCAGCTTGAATTGGTCTTGACATCAATAACTAAAGGGTCAAGCGAAAAGAAAGTTTTAAACATGGCAAGAATTGATCCTGAAGTTCTTGCTAACCGAGTTGTAACCCGCATCACGGCCCTTCGAGAGGAAAACGCAAAGCTAGGCGTAAGATTTTGAGTTATCACAAACTTGACTAACAATTTAGCGCTTGGTATCACAAGAACACAGTGCACAGCAAACTGCCGCCATTTTGCTTTTGAAGAAGGAAAACAAAAATCTCAAAGCTCAACTACAGCGTAAGACCATCCCCTCTCGAAAAAAAGCAGGTCTAACATTTCAGGTATGAAAAACCAGGATGCCGAAGACTCATCCCTCATCTGATTTATTTGGTATGCATGAAGGTATCCTCCGCAAAAGATGTGTTATCCTGGTCGTGCAGTTCCACATCTGCAGCAATATGTAGAACATTGGTATCATCTTCAGGGTCCACAAGAGAAGACTTGTCTTCAAAAAGAGAGCTATTTATAACAAAAAATCTGCCATCATAACCATAAATATCATAACCAGGTTTAGTTTGTTGAAGTGTATTCCAATGAGCGTTAAAGTGGCTTGTAGAGGCTAAGTCAGTGAACTGGACAATTCTAGGACGCTGTTGTTCTGCTGAGTCCCAGATTCCAACAAAGTTGCACATCGACAAGGATATCAAAAGTTGGCTGGAATAAGATGGTCCTTCTCTAAACGAAACAGTTTTAATAGGTGAAGAATGGGCTAAAACGCAGACAAGATCTGAGAACACTTTGGATTCAGGATCAATTTTCCAAATCCATACAGTTGAAGGCATCGAAGCTACCACAGTCGCAACATAGCCTGCAACTGGGGAGATTTGCATATGAGTAATGCCTTTAGTAGATGTCGACATAGGCGAGTAAGGTAATCTGGCGAGCGAATATGTAAGAATTCCAGATGGACTCAAAACGGATTCGGACCATACTGGAAGATCACGATAAATATAGCCTCGGAAATGGTTTAAGGTGGCTAATGGTTTGAATGTCAATGACGACAGAACTGATACTATCTGAGATTGGTCGGCCACAAGAAGAAACTCAGTTCCTGCAACAGAAATCCACTCAATGGAAGTGGCAGGGATTATGTTAACGTCGTATGGTCGTTTGAGGTAATGAGGCCCGTAGTAACTATGAATGTACTTGTCGGTACCACTTGTGGTAGATGAGTAGAGATGAACAGAATAGCCAACAGCAGGAGAGTCTAAAACTGCTACAACTTTACCACTTGGAGAATACTTGACATCTTTCGAATCTAGCACATGACCCTCAAATGATGTGGATTGTAAAGGGTCAGCCAAGGGCCCATATCGACGTTGCCCTGTCGCTTGTTTTCGCAGTGAAAAAGTTTCCAACAGATCGCTTGTATATGGACGACTCACTAGCGAAAACATGGTTTCGTTTCCCAGAGTATAAACTCCGGCCAGACGAGAAGTCTTGGGGTAGGGTATGTCAAGTTCAACACCGTCAACTGACCACACCTGGGCACCCGTGACCCCATCCTTTCCAAACACAATGATCCGCACAACGCACTCGGGATCCTCGCCCACCTGAGATGTCGGAATGACCCCGGTCAACCAAAATGCATTTGCGATGGAGCCAATTGCCAGAATCGTGCCGTCCTGCTGCGCCTGTTGAATCTGTTTCTGCACTACTGATCTGCCAATAATGAATGTTCGTACTTCCTCTCCGCCCGCAATTAGTAACCGCTCTTCATCTACCTTACTCTTGGAAATTTTGCTAGTATCCCACTTCAGTGTCCTAGCGGTTCTGGCAAATTTATCGCCGAGATCAGAGTGCCGCTTTATCGCCATTGTCCGCGTTGCTCTGACACAAAGTCTGGTTCCAACCACGTACGCGATATACGCACCAGAGGAGGAGCACACTGGAGTGACATTCCCTGTATATGAAAACGGGCTCGACATTCCAGTGTCTCCATTGTGGGATCCCAGCATCATATTGTTCTGATTGTTTGTTGGAGAAGTAAACAAAACAATTTGGGACGAAAAAATATGGAAGGCTTAACTTGGTTTATCACTCCTTTTCTTTGCTAGAATTCTTTACTTTTTGTACCCTTCGCACAAACCCCCTTGGTTTTGACATTGACAGACTGGTTTGAATAAGGGGACCTGGACGGGGAAACTTATTTGATCCTGCTATATATAGTTTGCTCGTTGCACTGTCAGCTGAAGTACCATCATCTTTTTGCGTGCTTGATATCACTTTAGCCTATCACTCTGCAGGTTGCGCTTTCTCCTGTCATGTCTGAACATCAGCATTTATCCGAGTTCTACTCTTTTGTTAACCGAGATACATCTTCCGGCTTAGGTTCTAATTCGCCTGTCAGCTCTAATCACTCTGTTCATTTACCAATTCAAAATCCACGAGTTGTTAATCTTTCTCAAGGTCGCAGTTCGCCCATGAAATCTCCTGCAATGAGTCCGGTAGAAAGCGAGCATTCTCACACTCACTACTCTGGACCTTCCAGACTTACCATGTTCAAAAATCTTTCAGTTGCGTCTCTTGCTACAGATACGTCTACTCTAGAGTCAAAGGCCTATGCTGTGGGGGTGGATACGAATCACCCAGATCTACCAGCTCTCATCACATCAAAGGAAGTCACGGAGACACTTCGCACATATAGTGGTGTTCTCCATGCCGCACAGAAATACCGAGAGGCCCTCCTGCTAGTTTCTGGAGCCGCTGCTGAGTTTGGAGCTGCCCTAGAAAAATGTGCTAGATGCAAGGGTGCTGGGTCCTCAGCTGAATCCCTGCTTGCGGCTGGAGGTCTGCATTACTTGGTTTCCAACCACCAGCAAATCCTGGCCAAGTCAATTCACAAGACGTTCGAGGTTCCCGTGCGAAGGGAAGTGGACCTCTTTAAGGCAACGATGGCAGCAAACGAAGAAGCTTTTAAAAAGGAATTGAAGGTGAAATACCGTCGTCTCAAAAGCCATGAAAATGAAAATGCGCGTTTGTCGAGAATGAGGGTGCGGAACCTTGTGGCCTATCGCAATTCTCTGCTGGAATTAACGTCACAGATAGACGATATTGATCGGCTCAAGTACGAACACTTTTGTCACGCCTTTGATGTAGCCCAAATAACTTCTACGAACTTATTGACATACTCGGCCTCGGTAGTGCGAGCAGAAGTGGAAATCTACGAAGGAATTGCGCGTAAGGGATGGTCCGGTGGTGGGCTGGATGATCTCATTGCAACATGCCCAGATCCGTTTGCAACTAATGAAACAGACGAGGATGAGCTTGAACCTCTTGCAACTGTGACTAAGAGCACCGGTAATAAGTTTGTGAAAACCCTCCAAGGACTACTGAATCCTTCTGCTGCATTGGCTACGACAGCTGCAACTTCAACAACAATCAACTCGGAAATACCCCAGTTATCCACTCCACACTCGTCTAACTCTGCAAATCAGCCCAAATTGTCTGCTGCCAAGTCTCTTTTTAGCATCCTGCCATCCAAATCCATTTTACCTGCGTTTGACTCCAAAGCAACTCCTAATGATACAGTGTCATACGAATCTGACGGAGAAGAAGGCGATATCAGTATTCCAGACCATGGTACGATTCTAGATCCAGATATTACAGCCAAGGATTTAAAACCAGCATATGTACCTGGGACAGCTAGTCCATTATTTGCCAACAAGTTACCTGGCGCGCCTCACAATACTGATTCATTAGCATCCTCACTCTCGAGCGGGCTCTCAAACCAGGTATGTGCTAGCACTCCTCGAAAACTCCCCCCATCAACCATAAGCCCCCACTTTAGTCCCGCAAGCGCACATAAGCATTCTGAGAGCAGTCTTCTCGCTTCACCGCATCTCATATCCTCCCCGATTGTTCCGTCTGCAACGAACCTGAGTACCAGTGTTGAGACGCACTCTACAATTGATCTGACCAAGAGAGAAACGCATTTACAAGGACCACCAGAAATTGATTCGGATGACATGCTGGGCTATTCAGGGTGGAGCAGTGTAAGACCAAGCATGTCTTGAAAACTGTTTATTGATTGTATTTATTGGGGGGAAATCAAGATATCGAGCTTCTCGATAATGCAGGGGAGAAGTTCTTCACTTTCTATTGCCTTTCTGTGATTTGAATAACATCAGTAGTTTGGAGGAATTGAACTCATCATAATGCTGAACTAGCCATTGCAAAATGCTTAGAACCTACGAAGATCCTTGAGCATAACCGATTAGGGTTGCAGGAATAACCAAGTAGATTTGCATATGCCTATGTAGATTTTGCATTGAGATATTGCGAGTAGAGGCCAAGTGCCAAAAATGTTTTGGCATCTCGCACTCCTGCAGAGTGGATGTCCTCTATTGGCACAATTCTCAAAGTGATGACTTCGTTTTCACTCCCCTCAGTTCTTTCCCGTAGCTGTCCTTGCATGGCCTCAATATCTTTCTTTGGCATTTCTACCTTGTGCAAGTAGAGCCGCATAGTTTCGTCTAAGAGTCCCGGCGATAGGTAAAACTCTTTGCCGTTGGTCAGGTCGATGAGATCTCTAGCCGAGGCAATCTTAAGCCCAATTTCTTCTTCTAATTCTCTAGCAGCAGCTCCCACAAATACATTGTCCCTCGCTTCTCCATTGTTTTCTTCATCAATCATTCCAGCAGGTATTTCTAGAAAAGATGTGGCGCCTGCTGGTAGTCTTGGCTGATCAACCAGTACGATATGTTGGCGCTTTTCCTGAGAGTCTGATTCTTGCAGAATCACCAGCATTGCGACCGATCCACCACGCAGCACTGCCACACCTGGTAATGGTTTGCCATTAGGATGTATGAGGTCAGCTTTGAGTTTCAGAAATCCAATCTTGTTTGAACCAAACAAATCAATGCTCTGAATCTCAATTGATCGTAATTCAAAATGCTTATTTCCTTTGACATTCTCAAACGCAATTGATGATTCCAAGCCTGTAATCCAGTTTTTAAACGGAGCAAAGTTATAAAGGGTCTCTTTATCCAGCTTGGGTCCAGCCTTTTGAGGCAGTGCTGTAGAAGAGTAAAAAACTGGAATGGCAGCACTAAGAAACGGGACTTTGAAGGAATTGCTGAGATTCGTCATGACAGGTTTGTTTAGTCTAATAGCCGCCGATGGTCTCATTGTGGAGCAAGAATTAGTTTGTGAAAATTGAGGTTAAAGATAAAAAATTGATATCGGAAACCAGAGCACATCTTAGCATCACCCAACCATGAGAATATAAGTCCTCTCATTCAAATCTTTTGTATTTCATAATTATAATTGATCACGACATATCGCTAAAATATGATCTTGGAATCGGTCATACTGCATCATCGACTCAGAGTCTTTGAGGGTTCAATCTAGTATTACTATCTGGTTTCAAAAAATCCCAAGACCACGATATACTCCAAAAACTGCCCAGTAGCCTACCCCGGCCTTATCCGAAATTTAACTGAACCTCAATCTAATTTTTCACCCGCAGGCCCTTTTGCTCTCGAGCCCAAGTATTAAATGCTTGAAGTTGCCACCTCCTTACTTGATTTCGATTGATTTCAATCGACCATTTATTTCATCATGTCTGCTATTACTGTCATTACCCAAGACGATTTCGCTGCCAAAGTCTCTTCTCGTTTCACTGATGTCATTGGAGCTAAACTCGGAGGTCAGGTCCTCTCTTTCAGCGACCAGTGGTTTGCCGACGCTTCTAATTTGATTGAGCCCAACCCTCCTATCAGACAGGTCGGCAAGTTCACTCCTGCTGGCGCCTGGTATGACGGCTGGGAGACCCGAAGACATAACACTGAGCCCGCTGACTGGGTTATCATTAAGCTTGGTGTCGCCAGCGCCCGAATCATTGGTACTGAGATAGATACTGCCTTCTTCAATGGTAACCATGCTCCTGCAATTTCAGTCGAGGGCACTTTTTCTGCCACTGATGATTTGTCCAAGGCCACTTGGGATGAGGTCATTGCTAAGACTGAATGCGGCCCATCTCAGAGACATTTTTTCACCCGCGGGGCATTGACAGAAAAACCGTACACTCACGTTCGTCTTAACATGTTCCCCGACGGAGGAATTGCAAGATTCAGACTGTTTGGCAAGCCCACTCCCGTTTTCCCCAAGGATCCTAATGAAATTCTTGATTTAGCTCATGTCTCTTCGGGTGGTATTGCTATTTCCTTTTCGGATCAGCATTTCGGAGCTGTGGACAATCTTCTGATTCCTGGCAGAGGTAAGGATATGGGTGATGGCTGGGAAACCAAGAGATCTCGTGAACCTGGCCATGTTGATTGGGTCATTGTCCAGCTTGGAGCTCCTGGTCATATTGATCGAATTGTTATTGATACTGCCCATTTCAAGGGCAACTTCCCTCAGTCAATCACTGTTCATGCATTGAACGCTAAATCTGCATCCACTGTGTCTCAAGATGATGACAAGTGGAAACTGATTGTGGATAATAGCAAGACTGGGCCTCACAGAATTCACGAGTTTACTCGTGAAGGTGAAGGATCTCCTTCATCTGAAGAAATCACTTCCTTCGAGGTGCTCAAAAGCACTCCTACTGAAGTTTTCACCCACGCAAAACTGACCATTATCCCTGACGGAGGTGTCAAGAGATTCCGCGTCTTTGGAAGAAGAGCTGTATAACACTACATTGCATATATATTTAAAGGGTTTTTTATAACAGGTTATTAATGATTTTTAAAAATTGTTGTTGAAATTGTTCATGGTTCATTTTGTATGTTGATATTTCCAGCCCTGTAATAAATCGGGATTTCCCAGAACTTGCCCACTTTCACTTGCTCCATAACCACCCCCATCATTCTCCTCTTCCGCACTAGAGCAAACTTGAATCACCACCGAAATCCTCAACATCAAGTCCATCAAACGACTATCGGTTAACATTTTCTTAATTCTGTCAATTGATTGACATTAGAGCAGCCATGACGCAATCTTCGAGTGTGAGCTACAAGGTGCAAGACTTGCTGGACAAGATCAATGACATAGATCAGGATATTCGATTCATGTCATTCAATGACTTGAATGCAATACTTTCAGACCCTGAGAACCAAGTTGTCTTTCAAAGTCAGGTCCCTCTTACAACGGCTGTTGCCAAAGGGATCATTAATAAACTAAGTGATAACATTTCAGAAGTCCAGAACCAGGCCGCTAAATGGTAAGCTCTCGCCAATTTTCAACTCTCCTCACTAACACTGTAGCCTCCAACCATTGATGCATTGCTTAATTGAGCCTCAGATTCAGCAGGTTATACGAAACCTTTGTAACCCCACACGGCCTGCCAATGCTCAAGATATTGACTACTCTATCTACGCAACTGCAATGCGAACAGTCATCGCCAATGCGACTCCTTCAGTCACAAATGCACGTTTAATTACAGAGGAGCTTCTTCCAGTTTTGCGCGGATCAGTGCAAGGCTCAGTTGACAACATGGATGTTCTCATCAGCCTGATCATGCGATTTGGGTCGTCATTTACAGCGCAAGAAATTGCCAACACTGAAAAGACCTTGTTGAGTGTACTGCAACAAGAAAGAGGTTTAGTTCAGAAACGTTCCATTGCAGCCCTCGGTATCATTTCACCTTATCTTGAGTCCAAGCAGTACGTTGATCTCATTCAGTTTATTTTGAGTGAATTCAATGCCAACAAATCAAACTATCATTCAACAAAAAACCTGTCACTGCTATGCGGTACTGTTGCAAGGGCCGATCCTTCTAAATTTAAAGCTTTTTTGCCGGATTTGCTTCCTGTCATTGTGGAATCGCTGAAAACTAGTGTTATTGGCGAGGAGGAGGACGAATCCTCTGATCTTCTTGAGACTCGTGACGCTTCACTTGGTACGCTTGAGGTTTTTTCAGATTTTGACTCCAATACAGTTGAGCCTTTCATTAAGGATCTTTTGGATGTTTGCAAGTTGTTCTTAGCGTATGACCCTAACTTTTTCGATGAGGACGAAGTTGATATTTTTGATCCAGATGGAGATGTCAGTATGAATGAAAATGCAGCAGAAGTGGATGATGAAGATGGAGAAGACGAAGGATTTGAAGAAGATGAATATGATATTGACGAGAATGCTTTTAGCGATGACGAGGACCAAAGCTGGAAAATGAGACGACATGCTGCTGTGCTCGCTTCTAACCTTCTAAAGACCTGCCCAGGAAGTCTGCCAATACTTTATGATGATCTTCTCAAGCTTCTGATTCTGCGTATTACTAAGGAGCGTGAGGAAACTGTTAAAATTGCTTGTCTTGACGCTCTGTCTCTATTAATTTCAGCTTCTGGAAAGGATAAATACTACTACAGCACCAAAGTGAACTATGCTCACAAGCGAAAGACTTCTGATACAAGCATGTTCATCAATGCTGATCCTGCTGATGTCCTTGCTGAAGTTCTTCCTGTCATTGTTAAATACACTGTGAACGATCTGAACAATAAGTCTGTGTCAGTTAACATCAAGCACTCTGCCATCGATCTTCTGACCAACCTGGTGAATGTATCTGAAGTTATTCCTGCTGATGAGCTTACCAAGATTGTTACTACAACTTCTGAATTAGCTCAACTTCCTGCAACCCCATACTTGAGCGACCTCTTGAAATTAGTGTCAGCGATTCTTACTACTCAGCCAGTCTCAGCTTTGAAATCACACTTATCTGCACTGTCTTTGGTGATCATTACAGGAATTTCAGATTCATATTACCGCACTGCACTGGAAGGGTTGGAAGCTGCTCATAATCTATTCCCTTTGTACAAGGAGAATTCTGAAATTTCTGGGAAAGATTTGATGGATACTTTCATTTCCAAGTTCTCTATTACAGCGTTTGACATTGAAACCCGCAAGCAGGCTATGCATGCATTGGGTGGCTTGGTCGCGGTGGGTCGGCTAACTCAATCTGAAGTTGACAAAAGTGCGGCAGCTATTTGCGAACAATTAGATAATGAGCTTTTGCGTATTGACGCTCTCCAAGCAATTACATTGTTTGCGTCTTCGCAAGATGGGGCAAACTCATTATCCAGTGAGTGGATCTATAAAACTAGTCAATCTGTCTCTGTCTTTTTGAACCAAAAGTCACTTCCTTTGCGCTCAGATGCTCTAAACGTGCTCCATGCTCTTCTGAAAATTACGTCACAACGCTCTGTGGCTCAAAATGTCACTGATGATGGACTTGGCACTATTTGTCAAGAGTTACTGAATCACGCCCAGAGGCTAACCAACCCTTCAGTTGCAGAAGTTCCTTTGGTTGGTACTATTGCCAGTATTTTTGCCGATGCTTTGGACGCGCTTGCGTTTGGCAACTCCCCTGTTGTTAGCGGTATTACTGACTTTGCAAAGTCTGTTGTGAGCCAAGATTTTGCTGTTACGCTACAAAAACAGACTCTGGCGCTTTTCGACAAAATCACCCGACTTCCTGGTGGGAGTGAAATTTATGACGATGTTGCATCATTACTGCTTAAGGTACATGCTTTGATCCCCGCAGTAGTGGCTATCTGCATTGTGAATGGGCAAATGTTTGATAAGGTTGACGGCTTTGTTGCAACAGTCAACGATACTTCTGAATCACCAGTTGCAATTGAAAAGTCACTCCAGGTTCTGGGGAATGTGGGAAAGAGGTCATCTGTAACGATTCCTTTGGATGGAATATACGCAAACTTTGATAACTCAAATGACAAGGTTCGGGTAGCCGCAGCAGTGGCGTTAGGTAATGTCATTATCGGCAACTTGTCACGATACCTCCCAGATCTCCTGCACCGCCTATCCAATAGTAAAGGCAAAAATGGATACTTGTATCTGGTAGCTCTTCGTGATGTCGTGTTGTATTTGCAGAAAAATCCAGGTGTAGCCGACGCGCAAACCATTGACGAAATCTGGGACTGCTTGTTCAGCCTACGATTTAACGATGACATGTCTGAGGAGGGAGAAAAGGCTCTTGTAGCCGAGTGCATTGGTCGTCTGAGTATTATTGATCCTGAGAAGTTCCTACCTGCACTAAAAGAGAAACTGAGCTCACCCGAGGTTTCTGTGAGACGCAGTGTTGTTTCTGGTGTCAAGTATACATTTGGATTGTCGCATGAAAAATATGACAGGCTGCTGCGGCCTATTATTGTTGACTTTTTGGTTCTCATGGAGGATCAGAACATGAGCATCAGGCAGGTGGCATTGGGTGCCTTGACATCAGCCATTCACAACAAACCTCATTTGCTGCTGCCTCATTTGTCCCGATTGCTTCCTTTGTTGTACAGAGAGACTATTGTGAATGAAGCTCTCATTCGAACTGTGCAGATGGGCCCGTTCAAGCATAAGGTCGATGACGGTTTGGACCTGCGAAAGGCTGCCTACGAGAGCATGTTTACGCTTGCTACTACGCTGCCGCGTGAATGGCAATTGAACTTGTTCAAGGATGATGAGTTCATTGAGCGCGTTCTTGTTGGACTCGATGATGATCACGATATCCGCGTTTTGTCCTGTGTGACAATTGCAAGAATCGTGACTGTGGATGTACGCGTTCTTCCCTCCAAGAGACCTTCTAGCGCTGTCAGTAACTTAGAAGAGCTGATTGAAAAGTTCAGAAAGATTCTTGACACAGTTGTGAAGGATACAGCTTTGAAGCAAGAAGTCGAGAACCAAAGTGAGTTGGAGCGCAATGTGGTTCGGGCTAGCAGCCAGATCAACGAGGCAATTGAAACAGCTGCTAATCAGGATGGCCAACCTGCAGCTCTTAGCGACATGGAAATGAAGCAGTGGTCTAGTTACATGTCATGTCAGGGCATGAGGAGGAATCAAAAATAGCAAAGGCATGCTATAATGTTTGTAGTTGCTACAGAGTGAATAAATTAATAAAAATACATGACCTGTTATATTTAAAATATAATACACTAGAATACAGTTAGTTGCTTACTTGATTTTTTTTTTTTCTTTGTTTTTTTTCATTTTTTTATAATGATGATTGTTTAGTCCTTTGGTTGCTCAGGCCTCGGTTTGACTAGCTAACTAGTTGATGACTGCTCACCAGATTTAGTGTCACTTCCTGGCGGTTGTTGATGGAACTGATCAAGGGTGTGGATGCCTGACCCCACAGTTGGCGGAGTTGCAGTCTGACCACGATGATGCAGCAGCTTCGAGTACATGGACTCCTTAAAGTTCTCGTAATTGAACCATTGGGCGCGGCCTTCTTCAACGGTAGTGGGTTGAGCCGAGTCTGGTGGAATCCATTGCATGAATTTGTCACGAAGATGGTGCGGGTGTAATTCACCGGTGTGGAACTCGCCAGAACCAAGAATGGTATGAACGGGAGAATGCTTAAGCTGGTCAGTTTTGGTTGGCGAGACATTGCCCTCTTTGTTTAAAGGCATCTTCGGCTCCTCTGGTGAGACCGGGACAGAGGAAAATACCGACATGGGGGAAGTAAACGGAGAGGCAGGCAATGACGACCCTGTTTCAAGCGAGGTGTTTGAGGCTCGCCTGTTGAGGGCATAATCATGCGATTCTTCGTTTTGAACGTGTTCCTGGCAGACGGTTGAAGAGTAGCCTGGGGGATTGTAGAGGTTAGGAAGCAATCCAGGGTGTGGGGCCTGGTACAACTTACCGGAACCGAAGGAACTGCAAGTATGAAGATTGAGGTCGGTACCTTTATTTCCTAGAGTGCCGATATCTGATTTTCGTCGTTGTAGCTTGGAAGACATGATTGCGATAGTAATTGGAAAATTTGAAAAATCTGAAAATAAAACTTGAGATAATCGAAAGATGAAGGGAAAGAGAAAAGAAGAAAGAAACAAAGCATAGAAGATATCAGTTTATATATAAGTTTTACCACGATCACGGGCGGACCCTGTTAATACTGAACACTGAACTTTACCAGGGACTGTCGGGATACTATACGTTATACCAAGTCGAGCCAATCTCGCGGGCCCATGACCTACATAGGCAATGCTTTTTTTATCAGATTTAACTTCAATAGCACCAGGCACATTCTAGCATTTTATGGCGGTGCTCTCGTACGTTGCGGACTCTGCGACGTCGTCGAGTCAAGTAATTCCACTCCAAAGACCTTTCCAGATTCGCTGGTTTTTGCTTTTTAACTTCAGAAGTGAAAAGCAAAAAAAAACGTGGGATGATATCCTTAAACTATGTATGATGATCTGAACGTGTCACAAAAAGGAATGTTATAGAAACAGCACGTACTCAGAAGAGCCAAAATGGAAAAAAGTTTAGGCACTGCAGAGTGGAACTTCTAGCTATAGGCATCTGACAGTAGCGCTTAATTAACTGAATTCAGTATACAAAAAAAAAAAAGATAAATTAAGATAAAAATATTAATGACATCAAAGTATGATCCGAACGTAGTTAGTTTGGGGGTCGTACGGCGGAAAATCGTTTCTTCTGTTTTAATTGCTTAATGATCATCATGTATTGGGCCAAAACGAATTACAAAAACAAAGGGTGCTGCTGCTGATACAGAAACAACGAATCTGAACTGACTGAGTGATATTTGATGATACAACAAAAAAAAAAAGATCAGAAAAGAAGAACAAGCAAAAGAGTGACATAAAAGTAAACTAAAATATACAAACATAAGGCTACTCTCAGAGAAGAGAAAGATTAAACTAGCCTAATCATAATCATCATAGCGCAGATCTTCACAAAAACTGTCATTCCTTCATGGAAGCATATAGTTCCGTGACTTGTCGGCTTGAATTTGAGACATGCGGGCATTGAGCGCCTCTATCATGACCGAGGCAACTATTGACTAATGTTAGTATTCTGAACAGAGAAAGTAATGAAAAAGAACATAAAGCCACTTTGTACTTACAAGGCCAAATGTAGATAGTTGCAAGAATCCGAGACACGGCATTCAAAGCCATCAAGCTCAGTGGGACCTGTAAATCCTTTTGTTGCAGGAAGCCAAAATCAAGACTGCCACCCGCTCCAAGACCGCCAAGACCAGCGACGCTGCTAATGCTCCCGTTTTGGGCGGCGGAGCTTTTGTTTTGGTAGTGGCCAGCGTCATCGGTTTGGTTCTGAGAGCGATGGTGCTCATTTTGATCTGAAGCTGCTGCTGACGAGTCGTAAAATGACGTAGATGTATCTCTGGTTTGGACACCCGTGCGTAGCTGCTGGTTATGCAAGACATCCAGTTCAGCCCGCGATGAAAGCACATCGAATACCCTGAACATGATTTTGCGCAACCGTGAAACCAGCTGCTTCTCGTCCTCGTGCCAGGTGTTCCTGTCGCGCTTTTCAAGGCGATGGAAAAATTCTGACACAAGCAGGCCGCAGTCAAACAGAGCCAGCAAGTTGTGAATGAACGTTTGGGTGGCCGTGGCTTGTAGAGTCCAACGCGCAGAGTGCTTTTCCCAAAGCGAAATGGTGTCTGCAGCGTATGAGGCGGCTTCCAGCAGCTCGTTGAACTGCTTGCGGGAGCCGGACTGGATCTCAAACACCATCTGGGGCTGCAAGAGGTCTAGCTCGCGGCCCATGCCGGCAAAGTCGCGTTTCCAGAAACACTCTTTGGTCTTTCGCAGGTCCAGGTACAAGCGAACATGTGCCAGCGAAGAAATTGGGATAGAGTCTGACATGAGTGAGCCGTCCTGCGTGCGCGGGATCAGGGATGCGTGCGGCGAGAGCGACCAGGTAGTTTCCCATGCTCTCAAAATAGCTTCCACGCGTCTTTTCTCGCGGTCCAGCCATTTTGTTGAGTTGGTCACTGCACCAGGAGACACGGCAGTGATGGCTTCCTTATGATCGAACTCAATTCGGCGCTGATGGATATCTAGATGAATAGCGTATATTAGCGTCAACAGCGTAAACTGAGGAATCTCGCCAACCAGGGTGTTGCCCGAAAGGAGCCGGTTCAAGCAATCCAAAAAGTCGGGTCCCTCGACTGCGTTTCCGAGAGAGCCATCGGACTCCTTCTTTTGCAGCACAATCCACCAGTCATGGGCAGTTGGGGCAATCCACAAATTTTCATCGCAAGGAGACCCGCAGCGAATGTCACTGTTTTTCAGGGAGCACATTACGTTGTACCCGGTTGCCAGCAGACATGAAATAATGTGGACGACATGCATAGTGCGAATACGTTCTTGGACTTTAATAAAGTAATGCCATTTTTCTTCAATGGACGAGTTATCGGGTCCAGGGACGGGAATAAAATTTCGAGGAGGCGATTGCAGTCCAGCCGACTTAGCCAGGGAAATCACTGCATTTGCCTGGGCCATTGCAATCTCGTTTGCTAGCGGTTCTTCGTTGAACAGGCCATAAATCACGCCAAGAAGTAAGGTCTGTACTAGCCATAATGGAGTAGGCTCGGGGTCGGTTTTCTGGTCATGCTTGCGCTCGCGGCGCGACTCTAGGTAGACGTGCACGCAAGATCGCGAGATTTCGAAAATTGTAGCTGAGTGATGTCGTTCAAAAACGTACAATGCGCCAATTGCGGCCATGCTTAAGGCCAAAGACACATTTTCTTGGGTAAATTCGAGAGTGTCATGCAGGAAAGGAAGGTGTTTTGCAAAGTGGTTGATATATGCATCAATGTAGAGTTGGAGTTCTGGAGTCGAAGGTAGATGTGGGGGATTGTTGGAAGTGAAAGGGGTAGGGATTGAGATTGTCGTTAGAATATGAAGACGAAGGCGGGGCGTAAAGAGATGAGACCTGGGCGAAGATTCTTTTGGTAACAAATTTTGCTGCTGTTGACTTTGGCGAGGAGAATCTTGCTGCCATAAGGAGTTTATGTCCAAGTCATGATTTGACATGTCAAAATTCTCTGTGGAATTTAGGGGCTGGTCGGAAAAGTTGGGTATGGAATGGTTGAAAGAACCATGCGCAGCGTTGGCAATTGGCAGAGCAGTTAAGCTCTCCATAATTTGAGAGGGAGCATCACTCATGTTTACAGGCATGGGGTAGTCCTTCATGTGGGGAAGCGAATTGAGCCATGACAGGTCTTCCTGGGGTAGCATGTTGTCATCGAGAGTGTGTTGAAGGTCGGTGGGAGTACTAGTGTTATTTCCAAGAAACATTTCGTCAAAAGACGGATCGAGAAGCTGAGGATTGATGAACAACGGGTCGTTAGACATAAATAGCTCATCTACATGGTTCTCAGAGTCGTGAAGGTTTGCAGGGACAACCTGTGGGGTAGCAAACCCAACTTGGCTGGGCCCTAACGGTGGAAGATCGTCTAAATGAGAAACATCTTTATTCTTTGAGTATGAGTTCACAGAAGTCGCTGAGAAGGAAGCAGATCGCATTCTCTGAGCAGCAAGCTTTCGCTGCCTCTGAAGAGCCTCGTCTCTGGCGAGTGATCCAGGTCCAGGCCCCATTGGTGCAGGCATTAGGCTTTGCGATGTCGAGGTCTAATAAAGTTAGTCAGCATAGCGAAAAAAATAAAATTCTCAAAAATATAATAAAAAATAAAAAATAAAAAAAAATCAAGAAAATAATGGCTTCGGAGGAAGAGGCTTACCACGTCTGAGCGAGAACTGGGCGTTTGTGCAATATCTAGAGGGGACATGGCATGATGAGATGGGTATGGGAGGGGGCTTTGTTGAGGCGGTTGTTCTGGGGCCGGCGTAGCTGGAGCGGAGCCCACGCCCGGAGCCGGGCCGGAAGTCGATGGGGAAGGCGAAGGGCCGGCGGCTTTCGAGGAGGATTTAGCAGAGACGGACTTGCGTTTCGCAGTAGCACGGACGCGGGGCGTCTCCGGGAAAGACGCATGGAGTTTCTGTTTGTGCCTTAGCAGCAGGTCGCGGCGCGCAAAGCAGCGTTCGCAGACAGGGCACTGGAAGGGCTTTTCCTTGGTGTGGGAGCGCTCGTGTCGCTTGAGATGCTCTAGGCGGGCGAAGGACCGGGTGCAAGTGAGGCAGACGTGCGGTCGGGGCTTGTCTGTTTTGATTACAGAAGACTTTGGGGGTATTTGTTGGGTTGGCGGGGGCATATTTGGCAGGGGTGACGGTAAAGACGACGAGTTGGACATGATGGGCGGCGAGCTCTTGAATGTAGGTGGTGTAGGCAGTTGGTGGATGGGTGTATGCTTTGTTTCCATGATGAAGTAGCTGGAAATTGGTTGGTTGGAGGTTGTTGTTGGTTGTTTGGTTGACTTGTTGGTTTGTTTGGTTGGTGGGTGCCTGGGGTAGAAGGTAGAAGAGTTTTGTCAGAGCTAGCTACAGAGAGGCTCTAGCGAGCGGAGGCGGCAAAGTAAAGATGAGTTGAGTACAGATGGCGAGGGATGGAAAGGAAAGGAGAGTGAGTGCTCAGGTAGTAAAAAAAGAAGAAGAGGAAGAAGAAAAATGAGGCAGGCAGGGCCAGTTTAGTTTGAACTACTAGACTGGCTTTGCTAACGGGTGAAAAATAAATAAATAAAAAAAAAAATAAAAAAAAAAAATGATATGAAATAAAATATATTTCAGAGATTCTTATTTCTAAGAAATAAATTCATTTCCTTCTTTTTTTTTTATTTTTTTTTAATATATTTTTTTCATTTTTAATTTTTTTGAAATTTCTCTGCTATTTTTCCATATATAAATTCCCAGATATCCCTCCAGACCATCATTACGTAACAAAAGGTTTAATATTAGTCACGAGTGATGTCATCTAAACATAGTTGCTAACGTAACACATGACTATTGTGTCCAACGTTTCTTTTTCTGCTTCCCCAGATTTGGCGACTTTTGGGGGTCGTAACGTTGGGCGATGGAGATGGGCCATGGCCATATGGCCATGAGTTGAGTTGACATGTCTGAGATGGCAGAACAATGTCTAAAGAATAATCTTAGCACTTCTATTATAAGTGTATTGGAGTTAGAAGTATACATTTCAAGTAAAACAGTAACGGTCATAAGCACTGCTCAGGCAAGCTGGACAAACTCAGCAAAGCTCAACAAGTCAACCATACAACAACGCCGAGAGCCGTTCTTCTGGGCGCATTTGATTTCTCCAGTCTGTTGAACTGAAATATTTTTTTCATCATTTATATTCATGGAACATTTTTTTTTTCTATCTTATTTGTTTGTTTTATTCCTTCTGCTCGACTGTTCTACGGGAACCTAATCAACTGTCTCCCTCTTATTTCTGCCAGTGCAAGACCAAAAAGACCATGCACCGAGAACTATAGTCTCAGCTCGTGGTCTTAGCTCTATCTCAGTATACATATCTCACCTCACTAACATCTGCAGCTGCTGAAACGCTGCTGGTTTGGTCAGATTCCACTAAATCAAGGGTGTCCCGCCCTTAACCCCACTAGATTCCTACAGCCACTATAGTATACCAGTAGGCCTACCACCACCAGGATACTAGCTAATGTCTAACGCCATTAAATGTGGCTCCGCTAAGCACTCGGGTCACCCGATCTTCTCCTGAAACTAATCCGTTTTTAGTATTCTTGCTAGCTGCTAGCTACTGTCGCCACCCACTGCTATCGCTGCTATCGCTGCTATCGCTAGCTGATCGCAGCTTGTTCCAGACAGCTTATACGACGCCTCAGCAACGGTGCAGACCCTTTGCCTTACACAACTATCCAGTTGCCTATACCAAACCATGACCATGGGTAGATTGCCGTTGGTGCCGTTTTAGCATGCCCGCTTCTAATTTACTGCCATATCTGCATATTCTGCATAACTTCCTGGCAGACGACGACACCGGCTAGAATATATACCCGCAACTGTAATTCCGAAATCCGGGGAGGTCACGTGGGAGATTGTAAAACTTGACCCCAACAGTTAGGGCTTTAGTGTAGGGTAACAACATCATTTCAAAGGCTGCTTAAAAAGATTTTCCATCTCAATTAAACTTTTTCTTTCCTCTTCTTTAGAGCACGACACCGTTATTAGACAAACTAGCACAACCGTTTTATCTTTCAGGTTATGTTGGTGATTCCATGGTGTCAAGAGTAGACGAAGATCATAGTGTCCTTTTAAGAACTCGAGTGGAGCCTCGCTGCTAGGAATTTCGAGTGTCAGATGGACGCAACATACTTATTCATAATTACTTCAATACATTGAATCAAGAGGGTTACTCTGTTACAATTGTATTCCTGCATTCATTTCAATTCATTTTCCAAGAAATTAAATCACTTGTTTTGTCAAGCATCATCTAACTAAGGTTGAATTACTAAACTACTCTTCCATTGATCAAGCTTTGAATAATCCATTCTCGATGATACTGAATCATGCCCGTCACTGGCTCGCCCCGCTGCAATTTCCGCAGCAAGCTGCGGTCTTCTGTGCAACCCAACTTGCCAAACTTCTTGCGCCCCAATACAGCTGATCCACCGTTGTTAATGCTACGCCTCTGGCTTGACTTTGATGCGCCTACCCCAGTGGTGCCTGGACTGCACTCGCAATTGTGAACCACAATCACGCCGGACAGGCCCACGTCGAGCTTTTCAAGGTCTTCCAGTTCACTGTTCTCACGGATCACATGTACCAAATTAGCGTCGTAGCCCATAAGAAACAAAATGACGCGAAACGTCTGGCTCAAGGCCACAGCGTGGGAAGTCCGCAATTTGAGAGCGGCGGTGCTTGTGCTGCTTGTAACATTTCCAGTGAGTGAATCTGCGAGCGATTCCTGCTCGATAAGATAGATAGGCACTCTCATGCACCCGAAAATCTTTCGGCGGTGCTCAAACTGCTGCTCCAGCGTAAATCCTTGATTCCAGCCACTCGTGAACTGGCTCAAGTTCAAACTCATTTGAACTTCGCCCAGCACGCTCGAGCTTCCCGCACTCAGCAGATAGTGCTCCCAGTCATTGACTACCTCAGGATCGTTCAGGCAGTCTTGAATGTACTGCCATGAAAGACAGGGCCAGCCTAGGGCCAGTGCTTGCAGATACTTGCGTGTGCGCATTGACTCTGTCGCAATCACAGCTGCAAACTTATACCCCTCGGCAATGCTCTGCCGCCAGTGAATTGGGCCCGTATCCCCATCCATGCGAAACAGCTCATCAAGCCCATCCTTGAGGACAACTCCGCCATTACTGGTGATGGACTGTGTCCCTTGTGCTCGTCCTTTACTGCTTGTGACTGAGAAGACGCAACCTGAAAATATGCCTTCGTAAACCTGTCCTAATGGACCCGCCTCTGCAGCAGGGCTCATTTTCTTCCGCAGCGAAATAAATGGTGTGTTAGGCAGTTCAGTATCAGTCCCCCCAGCTACTGGTTGACCTGGAGTCAATCCTTGTAGCCGGCCCATTCTGTCGTAGTTGTTATCGTACTTAGCATCCTCTTGCGACGACTCATAGTAAGCCCCTTCACCTACTACTGTAGATTTACGCCTATAAATTTTAGCGCTTTGATCTTCTTTAGGTTCGAGTAAGGTTGTCATTTTCGGAGTTGTTTGGTTCGCCGATCTCGTCGGTTTGGCAAGCTCTTCTATTGCAGCTTTCACCGCACTTTGCTTATCGCCAGCCCTTTCAACGTCAACTGCTGGAGTGTTTTCCTTTTGGCGGGACAGATAGACCGCCCATTGCGACTTGGGAATGTAGAACTGACTAAAAGGAACTGCGTAGATCTCCTCACCTGCAGCCTGCGAGCTTCCAGTCAAAGTGCTGCTTACCCGCGTGCTACTGCGTCGAGCACCTGATCGCCCTGTGCTTGGGGGAACAATGTGGGTTTTCACAATGGCGTAGTCATACCCATTCACATCCCGCACCCGAATAAGATTGAGATCTGGCTCTATCACTGTACCCACGGAAGTTGGCTTGGTCAATTCAACAACCTGCTGCTTGATCTCATCGGCTGACAATTCCTCTGTCTTCAACAACTTGACGACCTCAAACAGCATTTTTTTATTGGGATTGATTTTGACAACATCGCCCAACCGCAAGTCCAGAATCTTTATACGCTCCATTGGTGTTACTCCAATCGTGGAATCGCAAAACAATACTTCAACCGAAGCTTGACCACTACTACTAGCTGCTACCTTGGCTGCCTTCAGTTCCCTTTTCAGTAAATCCTCATCAGTAAGGTTCTCTGATGGCAAGCTCGTCCATGAGTTCTCATCACCTCCAAATAGGCATCCGATCTCCATTCGTGAGCCCCATTGAATCCAAACTCCACGGCCGCCAGCCTTACTAGAGGTCCCCCATTCTGGCCATGCTGCTCCTGTAATTTCAGATCGCTTCCTGGACGTATCTAACGGTTGGGTTGGAATGGCAATCTCAGCTAATGTTGTGGATACATTGGAAATATTCGCATCCGTGGAATCCATTGAAGGTTCAGTTGTAGACTCGCTCATAATTTTGGTTCGCTTGGAAGGTGGCTGCTCAGAGAAGCTAGGAAATTCCTCAACATTTCGCTTATTGTTGATATTGCTGATTTCTTGCTTCTTCATTCCTACAGCAGCTGTAGCCACTTCAACTTCTTGGGTGTTCTTTGAAATCTTATCATCCTCCTCTTCTTCAACAACGATTCGTCGTTTCACTCTCTTGCTTTTATACTGCACTGTATCTTGCGCTTCTGGCTTCTCGACTTTTTCTTTATCATCCTCATAGTCACTTGTAATCTCTTCATCATCATCTACTCCAGTCCCAAACACATTAAATGTCTCAAACCTCGGTGCTCTCCGCAAGTGCGCATTCGGAGGCGTGTATGGCTGATACAAACTTTTTGACTTGTAAGCTTGTGATGGTTGCGACTGGCTTTGGTGAACGTAGACTTCATTGCTACTCGTGCTAACTTGAGAAGTTTTCTCGTGCTCTTCGCTCTCTTGAGTAACTGGCTGTTGTAATCCAGCATCTCGTGATTCTCCATGGTGAATTTCATCCGCCTTCTGCTCAGCGGTAGCTGGAACTTCTATTTGACTCAGCTGAGACGACAAGACTTCCTGATTCGACGGCAAAATGACTGCTTGTGAGCCACTCTGGTTGTTACTTATGGCAAGTTGCCGTAATTTATTGAACTCATTGGCACAATCTGCCCTTGAAGCAGGACAAGAAATGTCCTGGTTTGAATCTTCAAAAAATTCAGTTACATTTGGCAAATCAGTCGATCGTGTACTATCTTTGAAGTTGGGCTGTGAGTGAGTAGATAAACTTCCAAGTTTTGGGAACATGGTGGTATTCGGCAATGCTTGAGTATCCTCTGCATCTCTGAAAAATCTCAAATGTAAATCAGAAGTCTGTGAATCATTATTCTTTGGGGATTCTTCCTCAATGAAGGGCATTTTAGGTGCTTTGAAAGGAGACTCTCCAATCACTTGTGTATCGGGCATAGGCGAGTTTTCGAGCTTTCCCATCTTTGCAATTTGCGGAAGAGTCTTCGGCGTTAAAAACATGTCTATTCTCTGAGTCTGTGGTGTGAATTCAATAAGTTGAGTAGAATTAAAATCCGGACTTTGTTGTGTGTCTGTATTTTGCGTTTGGATCGGTTGAGTATCAGGTATTCCATTGCAAGGTGAAGCCCGCTCATACCGCCCAGAAAGTGGAGTTTGGGCAATGTCGTGTGGTGACTCCTTGAAATGCACTCTCTGTGTGCTAGGTGACATACGATTACATGAATCATTCTGTGACACAGCCTGGGATGAAAGTGAAGCCATTATTGGCGTTGCAGGTGTGGCAAATGGAGTTATTCGTTGCGTAGCAGGTGTAGCAACAAGCTGAGTTGGTTGGAACTGAGTTTTAGGTGATTCAATTCTCTGAGTCGAGGGACTTAAAGCTGGACCGCGGGTAGATGGTAGATCGGAGAGTGGTGGGGTTTTTCTCGGTGATTGTGCTGTTTGCCTGTTATGTGTCTCTTGCGTTTCACTATTATTCGTATTTTCTTCCTCCTCTTCCATGGAAACTTCTGATGATCCAATTATTGGCCGGTAATAACTTCCTTCCGGCTTCCTTCGAAGAGAAGGGCGCGATTGCGCAGCTGACTTTGTAACAGAGCCACTCCGTCCGTCATGACCTAAAACTGAAGAGCTAGTTGACCTCTCTAGCAAGCTGATTTCTTTTATCAGTGACAGCTTTGATGGTGATTTAGGTGCAACGCGAGGAAATGCCTCTGATTCCACAGTGTCATGCATAGGTTGTGTCGCTTGCGAAGCTTCTTGTGTAGCCTGAGTTGCTTGCGTCGCTCCTTGCGACGCATCGACTTCTTCTAAATCATCTAGAGCGCCTAAAACGCGTCGTTTCTGCTCTTCAATCGTAGCTGATCCATTGGCTCGAAATGGTCTCAATTTATTTCCACTACCATATGTTGTTAATGGCCTGTTTCGCTGTGGTGTTGCAAACTGTGAAAACTGAAATGCGCCATCGGCTTGCGTTGGCTCAAAGTCATCTATGCCTGAGGACACTCGAGGGGAGCCCAATAATTCGTTGTTAGGTATAGGCATGTTTGGGTTCCGCTATCAGGTTAGTTCTCATGAAATGGTGCTGGTGACAAAATCCTGTCTTACATTCAAAACCTGTGTCGCATTACTGCTCATTGAAGTACTTTCGCGCAAGAATGTCGAAAGGTGTGTAATCCAGTTGGTCAATCAAAGTGTTGGATCAATGAAGGTTGTGGAACAAACTGGAATTTGCATCATCCCAAACCTTCAGCTGTCCCCACTCTCGAAGACTTGAAGGCACTGAATTGTAGTCCAAACTCAAGTCGGAACATTAGAAATCTCATTTTATTTCAATATCACTTGAAATAAATGCTTTTTGAAACTCTCAATTCTATGGCAGCCTGCTGCTATACTGCTTTTGCCAGCATTTGAATTTAGCCTTTTGTATACATTCAAGATAAATTTAACTCATTATATGTTGATGCTGTGGAGGTTAATACAACCCTTCAATGGTGGATAAATAATTTAGAATACAGTGCCCAACGCTAAGCCTCTATTTTAGCAAGTTTTCTACTTTTTTCTTCATCCTCTTCGCTTGTACTCTTCCTTTTCAGGTCAGCGCTCTCTTCATGTGCGCCATTCGACCTCTGTAAATCTTGCGGTGATGTCACTCTAACGTATTTTTGTGTAACATCAGCTTGATAGCTTCCTAGCAATGATTCGTAGAGATCCGCCATGATATTACACGATTCTTTGATATCGGCCTTGTCCACATCAATTAAATCCCACCAATTCGAGTCTCCCGAGTGTGGTACTGGAATGTCATTCTTGGTATACTTGGAGGCCCAGTATATTGCTGCCGCAGAAATGACCTTTGTGGGAAACATGATACACAAGGTAGTTCGACAAGAATCGTTCACAAAGGCCCATGCACACTTCTTGAGTGCAGACAAGTGAGATACCCCTAATTTTTCAACATAAGTAGACAATAAGGAGTAGGGCGATTCTAGAGACATGTCGAAGCAAAGAGCTTCTAATAGAATATCTTCGTTTAAGAGAATGGTGTCTCTCCATCTCCAGTAGTCTTTGCTTTGCTCATCAACAACCAGTTTTGGATTCTTTGATGCTATTTTTGTACAAGCCACAGCGACGTCTCGAAGTCTTCGGTTCGTCTCCTCGACTTTTGTTGCCAAAAACAAGCAAGCTGCGCCCATGTCATAGTGGTGAAACTTGTTCAAGGAATACCTCAGATAAAACCTATGCAAAAAGGTACTAGCGGCATTAACTGTCATCTGAGGTAGATTGAGATGGCTGCCAACCTGTACAATAAAGTTGACACCTTTGGACCTTTGAATCATTTCAACTTTGGAAGGAACACCTTCCTTGACGCTAGGGGTTAGTGTCGTCAGCTCTTGAGCAGAATACAGCCAGGAGTTTTTGAGATGCCGCTTGACTGTAGGTTTTGAGGCCGTGGTAAAATCATGCTTCAGAGCTGAAGCACGAGTATCGGTGCCTCCACCTGAATGATCATGGTGTCGAAAAGGCGAGCTGGTCTCAGAATATCCATTCGAGTATGGCTTGCGTGGGGAGTTTGTGTTGCTTGAATGCGCCGAGCCAGAAGGCGGATGGCGCCTGTAAGGGGGCTTTGAAACAGGATCCCGACGCCATGGAACGTGTTCGTTACGTGCTCCATTCATGATGGTTGGTACTGTTGACTTTCCCGTTGGCAAAGATACCAAATCTGATTGTAATGTCCTGTGTGGAGGTAAATGACGCTGCACATGCATGAGAAGTAAAAGCTGTTGACACCACTGCCTTACGTTATCAAGAAAACATTCTTTATAAGCACATGCCTTTTGACAATATTATCTAGCATGAAAAGGCTTCCTTTTTTGTGCAAAACCCATTCCTCTGAAGACTTCAACATGAGATTCATAGAGACCTTATAGTTGGTGAAATTTGATGGGCTAAGCTACAATTGGTTTGGAAAAAGAAGGATTTAGATTAATATTGGCAGCTCTGAAGGACAGGGCCTCTGAAGAAGGGAACAGAATTTTCATTTTCCATAGCTATGGACCCTCCGAAAAGGATGGGGAGAACTGACTTCAGAGTGGATATTATTGGTACAGCTGAGGCACAAGGTCATACTGGATCACTTCGTCGGGATGCGGCAGTCAACAAAGGACTGGTCTGAGATTCTGAGCGAACTTTATCAATTTGCCATTTAAAACCGAAAAGCCTGCTGAGATGCTCACTTCGGATAGATCTCTACCTGTTTTCAATAAGAATTGCCATGAATCTGTCAAAAATCATTTCTAAGCAACAAGCCTTGCATCGCACTTGTTCCATCCAAAGAGATACCATGATCCTTTTGGGGTTCTTCTGTACAACTGTGCATTTAAACATCCAAGGGACAGATTGAAAAGATCACTGACCTTGATTCCTCCTTCTTGCACCTGTCAACTGCTGAATAAGTATCAACATGATAGAGGGTTGCTTTATATCATATTCATGTAAATACTTCTAAAAGCCTGGGATTCTCAGACATTTGAGACTAGTTCAAGTGCAGAGGGAAGACTCATACTAATCTTTGCAGTTCTCACCTCACATTGCAATGAGGTGATACAGTTTTTTTCTTGTTTCTTCTTTACCGCTAATTAATAAATTTCCAAAAGATCCTCTATTACTTATATGCGTACGTATACGAAGTTCGCATCCATGATCTTGTGCATCATTGATCCAAGCGCGCCCCTGTCACTAACCAAATAGATGAAGGAAAATCATACTTATTTTACATTGTTGACACAAGTCTTTCCAGCGGATTCACACAGGCACAAGATTTTGAGATTATCATCAACTTCATTTTCCTACATGTACTACATAATCGAAATGGAGCTCCGAGAAATCTTATTTCAATTTAATTCAATTCCGTTTCCATTTTCATATTTCGTTTTCAATAATCTCCAGCTGTCCCTGATACTGTTGAAATTATAACTTCCTCTGCAATTTCCACCCCTCCACCAACATTTACATAGATCCTAACCCTACTATCGAACCACTGCCACCATATCCTGAACTTGGCCCTTGGCGACTTCCTTCCTCTGCTCTTGGAACCCGAAATTCTTTCTGCAGCCAGGAGTAAAGTAATTGAATGTCAATTGATCCTTTTAGGCTAAAAAGTTGTTGGATCAGGCACCAGTTACTCCAGGATTCAGCACCGCAAGTCATTTGCATCGCTGTATAAACACAGCCAGTGAACGTCTCTTTGGCTGAAAGGGCTCCTTCTTTATTTTGCTGAGATCTTTTTAATTTGGTCTTCTGAATCAAGCATTTTGTCACTCTCTCTGGTGTAAGTATTTTTCATGATTTGTTGATTTGAGATTAATGCAACCTCAGAATAGACCTGCCAGTGACAACAGTCCCTTCCCTACTTGTCTATGATCATATCTTCCTTTTCTGACTCCACTTCTACTTTACTTTTGCTGTCATACTGTATGCAGGGGATTTGTCAACTTCTTGAAATTCTCTAACAACACCTAGCCCCGGACCGAACTTTTCAACTTCTTCTCTATATTCATTTTATAGCAGAACAGCACTCTGGATCAAGGTGTGTAGCAGAATTCCTTTTCTAGACAGGTTATTAACCTACCAGGTAATCAAGGCTTGAAGATCATGTCCCGCAAGGCCAGTATAGGAGGATCCCAAGATACAAGCTCGATTTCTCCCGAAGTATCTGTGGCAACTCTTGTCAAGACTGGAGATCAGCAAAATTGGGATGAACCAAAATCTGTGAAAGTTAGAAAGGAATCTTTTCCGACGATTTTTCCTGCTGGTAGCATCAAAAAGGACGGGTGGTTGAACAGGTTTTTTTCACCAGGCTCCGCTTTCTCTAATTTGGCCAGCCCAGGTGGCACCAACACTTGGTCTAATACGTCAAATCAACAGCATTGGCGATTAGTTAGGGCAATTGTCCACGATGATGGAACCCTCAAGCTATACAAACCTCCTTCGGATTTAGGTGTCAAAGCCTTTGATCTTGAAGCTCCACATCAAGCACTTCCTGCATTCAAAGGTACAGACTTACAAGTCAACTTTGAAGCTCTAAGTTCTAAGAATTATCATTCTCCTAATTATAGCAATCTCCCTCGTCCATCGCAACAATTCCCCCCTTCAGGGTCTCGGCTGTTTTTTCACGGGAAGGAAGGCCATCCTGAATTAGAACACAATGATAAAGGCAAAATTGTTGGTGGCTCAGTTGAAGCAATCTGTCATACAATATTAGTAGGACCCAGTGATAGTTTTGCCAAAACATCTATTCTTCTTCTTCCTCTCTTTACTGATATTGTCTCTGCAATAGAGCTTTTCACTCTTTATTCAACTGGCATTTATCACTTTGGGACCAATGGTGCAGGAAGTGCGTTTTCTTCTTCAAATCACAAACTTACTCCAGGTTCTTCCACTTTACCTACTACCGACTCTTCTACAACCATTCTACCACGACTCACATTAATTGTAGAAACACTACAGGAAAAATTTCCTGGAATGCTTTTAGATCAGAAAATTTTCAGTGTTTTTATGCGCTTTGTTGAATCAATATCTTACTACGATGATACAGTTGCTACGGACCTCAAAATGTCGGTTTTCATGAAGCAGAAATACATGACAGAAATGCTTTCTTATGATACCCACCAGGAGCCTATTATGTGGAATAGTTATCGACCTCATTTGAACGAAATCGCATCCGACCGTCTTCATTTCGTCTTGAATCAACTCGATAACGTAAATAGCACCAAGAATTTGCCAACTTCCAACAAAGGTATCCATTCTCACAATTACACTAGTGTTAACAATCCAACCCTTCTTCATCCGGCAAATGCTCAACTTCCAGGCGCACTCCCCCCTGATCTTGTTCTGGAGGTTAGTGTCGATACTTTTGCAAAGCAAATATATTACTTCCATCTTTCATTTTCGAAAGACTGGTCACCGACTTCAGACATTTCACTTCTCTTTTCCACCAAGTACAGTTACACTAGACACAGCCCTCTAGTTTTTGATTCTACTTCCAATCACTTTCTTGGAGCGCTTCTCATTGATCATCTTCTAAACAAGATCCATCGTATTGATAACGCCTACCGAGGAAAAGTTTTGACATATTGGATCAACCTTGGAAATGCGCTCAAGAATTGTGGAGATATGGTGGGCTGGCTTTCCATTGCGACCGTTATTTGTTCTCTTCCTGTTTTGCGATTGCGTGGCACTTGGTGTTATGTTTCAACAGAAATTCGCGATCGCGTAATACGTGAATGGGCTCCTGTTGTGTTTGATTTGGAACGCCGTCTCATGGTGTCGGGAATGTCTCGCAAATCTACCTACCATGTACTTGCGCCCCAAGGCATTGGCATGACTTACCCAAAAGAGCGCGTTGTCCCTTATTTTGGTGATCTTTGCGTAAAGTATCAAGAGGGTTCGACGTACAAGCAATGTGAAGCTCGGCTCAATAGTATTCAGACCGCCTTTGAGCGATGGGAGGCGTATCTTGAACAAATTCCTCAGAATGATACATTCGAGCCACTACCAGAGCCTATTCCAGTTATTCAAAGAATGCTATATGCTCTTCTTTCAAATCATTTTAATTCTAGTGCCCTTTCACTAGAATTGATGCTTAGAATGTCATTGGAAGTGGAGCCGAACCTCTCTGGTATTTTTGTTAATAGCCATTATAAACAGCAGGTTCCTTTAAGTGCAGGAACTTATTTTCCATTATTTTTTACCAAGGTCGGCTCAGCTTACAGCATGTTTCCTAGTCCTACATTAGTTGCAGCTAGTGGAACTCTGCCAGGCAATCCCAAGCGAACAATAAGACAGTCGACATCTCGGACTGGAGAATCTTTTAGGCCGTCCACATCTCTTATTCAACAGTCTACCACTTTTTCGACTCTTTCTGGAAATACTCTCACTTCCAGTGGCCATACTACCAAACTCAATCGTTCGCTGCCATCAATATCACTTGATGATAATCTTGCTGTGACCGGCTACTATGAAGTCGATTCATCTAGTCGCGCATTTTTCAAAAATTATGGAACAGAACAAAGTCTTTCCAGAACTTTTAGGGACATATTCTGCATTGGAGCTAAAATGTATTATATTCGCGATGAAATCATTTTAAAATCTTATGATGAAGACAAAGTGCCAAGTTTAGAGAGTGAACTGGGCCACTCCAATCAAACTAGAGTCACACGCCGTTTATCTGCTCAAATATCAGATAGTCCCCACGTTTTGGAGGATAATATCCATATGGACGATGATTTGTCTAAATGGCTAAATGTCGTCGTCAAGGCTGCAACTTTGGACAGATTGGTTGATATCCTGGTACTTGGTGTGGAGGAATTTGGGTGTTTTGTTTTCAGCTCTGAGAGGAATACTAACTCGACATTTCGCTTAGATATGGACCTTCATACTTTGACTTTTTTTGCAACTTTCAGAAGCTTTTGCTCACCTAGCATGCTTCTCGAGAGCATGCGTAAAAGGTTCACTGGTGCTAGATCGGCAGCAGTCTCGATCAAAGAGCTGCATGAGACATTGTCTCATCAGTCAGCCCAAGACAAAGCTAGCGGTGATATGACCTTTCCAAACTGGGATCCTCAGTGTGACGTGGACCCAGCTGCTATTGATTGGCGCCTTGTCGCCCAGATCCAAATTGGTGTATTGGAGGCTTGTCATCTGTGGGTATCCCAATACTTTAGCGATTTTTCAAGCGACTTAGTTAATCGAGATCAGTTTTTAAATCTTCTCAAGACATTTGAATTAGAACTTCAGAGTTGGAAAGAAGCCGGCATATTGTCAAGGGCTGAGTATAAGATCTACTATGACACTATTGAAGCACTTCATAGGAAGGTACGAAAGCTATTCATCAAGAAGAGTTATCGTCCTATTGATGTGAAGAGACTGGTTCCTACGTTTCCTCTTGGTACCAAATCAGAGAATTTGCTTCAAAATGGCGATATTTCTAAGCTAGAGCTGTTTGTCGATCAAATTGATCTTTTTGCTGCTGAGTACTTCAATATGCTTCAAGTCAAAGACTGGATGGAAGTTTTTGAGATTTTGGAAGCGCAGAATACCGAATCATCAGGTTTTTATAATTTTCGTTTTCCTTATACGACTGGAGATGATGAACTTGTTGTCCAGGACATTTATAATTATATTGAGGCTCTTTATCGCGAAGGCTCTGAAGATCGCATCCTTTCTCTCTTGCCACGGCCTATGCGTGAACTCTTCCGATTACATGCCAACTTAGTCAATTTCTTTACAGTTCAAATCAGCGATCCAACTATCAAGAGAGAGGTCCGCATAGGTCGCATGGCTACCCTTTTAAAACTTTTAGGCATTATCCGTCATCGCATGAGTTCCTTGTCTATTGCTTGTTCGAGCAACGAGCCTCCCCAACATGAAGACTCGAGCGCAATCAGTTGTATTCCTTCTTTTCTCGAGACTTCTATAACTGCTGCCATCTTGAGGCCTGAAAGCAGAGCTTTTACCTATTCATGGAATGCAGCTTCTAGTGATATTTCCAAACAATTTGGTGGTTCATTCTCTGGCTCAGTCCAGACCCTGGAGTCTATTATTCCTGTTATTCCATTATCTCAATTGAAAGCCATGACAAAATCATTTACTCTGACTCCATGCGTTGGATGGATAATCGAGCGCTTGCTTGAGATTGTTTGCTACATTCCTAACATGGCTTTTGTAAACACTAGCCTCATCAATTTTGACAAGCGCCGGATGATTTACAATATGGCTGTCAACATCTCTGACATGAGGCAACATACGCAAGGACTTGATTCTTTATACGCAAGCGGTCTGAGCAGCAATGCTGTTTATGAGTTTACAAAAAAGAAAGCATACCTTATCAATCCTGTTAAAGGTCTTCACCGTCTAGATCGCCGTCTGGCTCGGGATGCTGCAAACCGAGAGCTCAAGGAGTATCCCAAGTCATCAGCAAAGCTTAAAATATTTATGCCCTACGTTTCTGCTGAGTCTGAAAAATCAAGACGAGATGCTCGCCAACGCGATATCATGGAAAGACAAGCCAAGGAACTAAGGAAAGGCACAAGCAAGTCCAAACTAGCATCTATTGCGCCTTCAGATACGCCTGCGTTAACCCCGGAGCGCAAGGGGAAGAGCCGCTTTGGAGGCTTACTGAAAGCTGTTCGACCGATATCTATGGCATTCTCCAACAGCTTCACCCCACCAACTGAGAAAGTGCTACACCCTGATGACCTCCCTGAATTTTCATCTCTAGGCGATGCTCGCTTCAAGTTAGTTTCTACCAGAAGTCTGGATAAAATAGCGGTTGTGTCTTTGAAGTCCAATCTGAAAGATTCTATGTTCAAGATAACCTGTGATGGCGATTCAGAGATGGTGTTGCAAGCTCCCAGTCATGCTGATGCGGAAGAATGGGTTCAAGTGCTCACCCTTGCCTCAAAACAAGCAGCAATGCTGGCTGTGTCTGCGCCAACTTCAACAAAAGTGTTTGGTGTGCCTATCAACATTATGTGCGAGCGTGAAGGCACATCAGTGCCGCGGGTTGTTGACATTTTGCTGAATGAAATTGAGGCCCGTGGTCTTGATGATGTAGGTCTTTATCGTATTCCAGGCTCGCTTGCGAGTGTTAATGCTCTCAAAAACGCATTTGATTCAGGTGAAAATGTTGATATGAAAGATGATCGATGGTTTGATATCAATGCCGCCACTGGATGTTTCAAGCTTTATCTGCGTGAACTGCCTGAGCCTTTACTAACTTCTGAACTTTTTGGAGAGTTCATTATCTGTGCTACTATGGACAGCGGCTGCGATGGGGTAGAGTTGCTTAGACGTTGCATTCATCGATTGCCTGAAGTCAACTACAATCTTCTCAAGAGAATTGTGAATCATTTGGTTCTTGTGACAGAACATGGAAAATCCAATCTAATGCATGCTGTCAATTTAGCGATTGTGTTTTCGATGAGTTTCCTGCCGGTAAACTCTTCTCCTACTTCTGTGTCTAGCGATCTTGGTGCAATGCAAGCACTGCTCAAGACTATGATTCAATCGCGAGATGATTTGTTTTCAGAAAAGCGAGAGGATGATAGTGAGGCGCTTCTTCCTTCACAACTGCCTGTGGTGGTGCCAGCCCACCATTTAGGCGTCACTCCTGGCGAAGATTTACAGCCATTGGAACCAACCCAAGCCCCTCATTCATTTGTTGAGAGCGAATCAGAAGGCTCCGTACTTTCTCTTGAGATTTCAACTACTAAGAAAGCTGAATCAGGGACTTTGGATAGCACTGAGAAAGAACCCAGCCTCCCTAGCAAAAGTCTGGAAAGGCAAAAGCCTAGTCAGTCAGAAACTGAGCCCAAAACTTCAGTGGCTCATAATTCCGTTGAAGGATTGCAAGATAGTTGAAAATCGCCATAAAAGTCGTCTCATTCCCAGCTCTTGTCAGATCTCGCAATCAGAATTGAGCGTGGCCTGTGTGAAAAGAGTTGAATTTTAACCCCGCCACACATCTCCCCTAACGCGTTACATAACAGTCTAATGATAGATAGATAAGCTTCTGGAAACCGTTTTTCCAACTTTTACTGTCAAATAAAAGTTTTCTTTTGATTTTAACCATGTAGATTAGTGGGCTCACTCTACTTTAATGGTTGAATTTGGCCAAATCTATCTGTCTCGTATTTCCCCATATGCACTGGACATCAACTCAGTTTCTGCGTTATATTACAACTGATCGATCTGAGTTTGCTACTCCACATATATATGTGTGTGTCACGCAATGAACCTAGAACAGCCACCTACCAGTTCCATTGTCTGACAATCACAGTGGCAAGCCAAGTCGGGTCATGAGCCTTCCTTCCGTCTTTGTGACGTTTTTGGTCTTGGGTTCTGGGGGAAAGTTAACCACAAAGGGCTAGGGCAATGTATACTATAGTTCCGACGTTGGCCGAATCAGACTTCCACATATCCGCGAAAGTTGGGAGTTTTTGTCTTCTCCTTTGCTCCATGGCCACATCTCGACGTCAAAATTGTTGCTCAAGGGTTTTCCTTTTAAATATATATCTCGTCGTCTCGCCTTAGCTCGAAAACTCTTTTTCTTCAATTTCAACTGCTGTTCATCAGTTGCACATTCAACAGAGACGGCTTTTTACTTTCTTGGCTTGGGATCTGATGGCGTGCGTGAATTCTCCGGAAAACCAAATAAAAAATAAATAAAATCATCATCACCATCAAGGATAAACAAACTACTTCTTGACCCCATCGCCGCCACCATACATGGATCTTTTATAATTCTACTAAGAATTCTACACATTTACGATCATGTCCTTCAAATTCAATTGGGACTCTTTCAATGACGACAACTTCTACGAGCGGGTCCGCACGTTATTAACTGAGGCTCTAAACAAAGGAAACAAACCAGCAATTCTTTCTGATCGGATTGTTGTACGCGAGCTTTATCTCGGTGAGGAGTCGCCTCAGCTAGAAATTCTAGAGGTTGGCGATCTGGCGGAAGACAGGTTTCGTGGAATTTTTAAGCTCACCTACGATGGGGACGCCTCTATTACGCTGGCTACAAAAGTCCAAGTCAACCCTTTGAAGGTGTACAGCATGGGTGCTCCCCAGTTTGCAGCTCCCAAATTTTTAGGTGCTAGTGCAGCTCTCGATATTCCTTTGAATTTGACGCTATCGGATATCAGGCTATCAGGCATCATCATACTGGTCTTTTCAAAAGCCAAGGGTCTGACACTGGTATTCAGGAACGATCCTTTGCAGAGTGTCAGGGTCTCCTCGACATTTGACGCGTTGCCGGGAATTGCTCGGTTTCTGCAGGTTCAGATTGAGAACCAGATAAGGTCACTTTTTAGAGAAGAGTTACCTGCCATCCTGCATCGCTTGTCACATCGGTGGACACCCAACAGCGGACTAGTTCTCCACAAAAATGTTCTTGAACGCGATTCGGATACTACAGATGGAACTGATATGGCAAAAGTATTGTTTATGGATATTAACCCTGACATGCCCGTGCTCAGTCCGTCTAATATGAAGAAGATTGAGGCTTTATCTTCGAATCAGCGAACATTCAGCCTCTACACGCCATCTATTCCCGAGACCATGTGTCGAGCAAATCCCGAGCTTCTCGAAGCAGATAATGGTGGATGGAATACATATCAAAGCCTGGCTGAGGAAGGTGGCAATGACTTGGCCGAGATTGCGAGAATCCAGTCTAGAAACTACTTCAGGAGTGGCCATGCGCAAATTAAGCCCAAGAGAAGGGTCATTCGACTTACCAAAACGTCAGATAAGGTCGAAAGGTTTGCGAAGCCTGAAAAGCTTGAGAATTCTAAGAAAACAGATGCCTTTGTTGTTCAAGAGCCTCTTCTCATTCCAAGTGTTCAGACCCCCATGCTACCTATGTTAGTTCCCCACATAGATGCACGGAATTCAGCCTCCAATGACTGGATGTCAAAGGAAATGCCTGAGACAATTGAACTACTTGTGCAAACCTCAAAGTCTTTGGGAAAGAAAGGTAGTGCAGCTGGCTATTACAAACGGAAAGGGGAGGGCGTGAACTCTGAGCAACTTGCCGCGCCACCACCTGCATATGTCGCTTGAAGCTCCAATGAGAGTCTTTTCAAATAAAACGGTTTTGACGAATTGATGGTTTGCTTTTGTGTTTTTGTTTGTGGCTGCGGAACCATGATGGATCCAAGTCTTATTTATTACGTTGTTGCCTGTTGTGCTTTTTATGTTGTCCTTTGTGTTCTTTGTGCCTTTGCGTGTTTTACTGTTGCTTCTCAACTCTCTGCTTTAACAAATTCAATCACAAACATTTTTTTATTTACCCATTTGATTCGCAATCATTAATCAATAATTGCGTAACTTAACACCTGTATAGCTCTTATTAATCCCTAGTGATGCTTCTTTTGGTTCGTCAAGTAGAAAGGTCACGGTCTAAGATTTGTATAGGCTTGCCTCCTAGCGATGGAGTTTTGGGTTGAAGTTTGCTTGCTGCGGCCGCTAATTCAGTTTAAACGCACACAAACAGATTCTCTTCAAAGCTGAAGGGTTTGAAAATATCAGAAGTCAACAATTAGCATCCTGAAGTCCATGCTTTGATTGATTTCCGACATGTTTCAGAATTCAAATATTCTATTTATTCTAGACATTAATTCAATCATGGATTATTACTCAATAAGCTTCCTGAGTTTTGCTACATCAATGAAAAAGGCAACCAAAGAATTGTTTCCCTGAGATGGCATGTCTGTTCGGAAGCCTAATGGGTAGACAAAATCATTTGCACTAAATTCGACTCCTTGTACAGAATCGATCCAGCGTTCAGGTGTATCCAATTTCACAGTTGAATCTGCGTCAAGTCCAGTCGCTAGAGCTAAGATATAATTCAATGATTTGTTGGTGGTAAGTGAATCTCTGAGCAGATTATAGGATATGGGCTCAAATGCAGGAAAGTTGATAAATAGAGACTTCAGGGCAGGACAGGACTGAAGAACAGTTAACAAAAGAGTGTTTGTATTTTCGAGTGGAGAAGTTGTTACAAGTTGTGTTGTTGTGTCTTGGGGACCATCGGGCTCATCAAAAATGTCTGGATCAAAAGCAATTTGCGAGAATTCCCTGATGGTCAAAACGCTAAGGGATTCAATTGACGAAAGATTGGGTAATAGTCGTTTTAAATCATCATATGAAATTGATGTAAACCCCAAATTCAAAAGTGGATTATTTTCGAGCAGAAGCTTCAAGTAAGGAACTGGGCTCATTGAACTAAACGTGCGGATTGCTTCAACGGTTGTGAGCCCTTTGAATGGCGTCTTCATTGTTGATGCAGCAGGAGAAAACTCAATTGAATATGCCAAAGTGGTAATATGGTCAATTGAATGTTTTTGATTCACCATTGCTAGTAGTTCACCTTTACAGAATAAGATTTCCAAGTTAGGTGGAACATTTTCAAAGAAAATCTCAGGAAAAAAGTAGCCAAACTGCGATATATCAAGTGCTTTGAGTTGCAATAGATGAGAGATAGCTTTTATCAACTTCATGGTGAACTCTTGGTTCTTCACTGGATCAAACGGATTTTTCAAATCAGGGTCCAATTTGAGATGTTGAAGATACTTTTGACTTCTCAGAGCTTCAATAGGAAGTTCAGAATGGACAGTCAACAAAAGAAAATTTAAATGAACTTTTTCAATGCAAGCAGCAAACTCTGTTAGCGGTACAGGGCCCAGCGTACAGAGATCCACTTTTACTGGACATTCGTATTCCGAAAGCAACGCAAGAAGCTTCATGCATGATGATTCTGAGTCTTCCCTTTCCATGCTGATATGAATGTGATTGAGTTTTGGCAAAAACCCTGGCCGGGCAAGCTCGAAAGCGTGGGTCGGTTTGTGAAAGACACCTAGAATTGTCCATTCATATGTGCTGTTCACAAAGAAGCGTGTGACATTGGCAAGAATTTGTAGACTGCAAACTGACCTTTCCCAGTGAAAGAAACTAAAGGATTCTTTATGGCGATCTTGGCGAATAACAACTGGAGGATATGAGAACGTGAAGGTCTCATGGGCAGTTTTGATAGACAATGTGTTGAACAGAAGGTTGTCTGCAATTGCACAAAATCCTTTTGATACTGCCCGTAGTGGCAAAATTGCCTGGATATATGGCTGTTCGAGCTTGTTGAGTTCAGCTTCTTCTTCCACGTAAACTTTGCAATCCAAGTAGGACAAACCTACATGATGCAATATCTGAGTTTTAAGTTCTTTAGGTAGCTGCTCCATCCTGTTTTCTGATCAATTGGCTCTGTTGAAAGCTTTTTTTTTGGGGTTCAGTATTAGCTTGCTGCGTAGATTGTCATATACGTTCAACCACAACTCTTTGAGACACTCTACAGTGATATTTCTCCACCCGTTTTAATCTTATAATACCCATATATATATGCTTACCTTTTGTCTCATCGCAACCTTAACAGTCCAAGTAACAAAAGCTCCATCGAGCGCTAGTCATTTTGGAGACCATAAATATTTTACTATAGGTGATGATTCAAGTTTAAGGATGCTATATTGTGACATATCAGTTGCAACCGATTAAGATCATAGTCCCGAAACCGTCTCATTCTTTACATGAATCCAATAATAATGGTTACAAAAGCTTATGCACATGTCGGTAGGACATATTGCAATGTATATATGCATTCTGAAGAAAACTTACAAAAGTGTAACTGCATATACGTTCTTTCTATTGTTCCAAGCTTATTCAGTTCCACGCATAAAGGCATGATATTTCCAAGTAAAAAGCTAAGAAGAGAAAAAAAAATACAAACCAATCAAGCTTTTCACTCTAAAAGTTTCCTCGGCAAATGAGCT
>JAKTUH010000030.1:139478-165378 GCA_030556585.1 Geotrichum carabidarum
AAAAAAAAAAAAAAAAAAAAAAAAAAAAAAAAAAAAAAAAAAAAAAAAAAAAAAAAAAAACTACGGTTGAAGTACAAGCCATTGAGGAAAATCATAAGCCCAGCTAGCTCAACTGAAATGTACCATACGCAAATTTCTAAGGGCATGGCGTTGATGAGCGTGATGGCGCTTTTCCAGGATAGCTGTGTTGGATGAATTCCATCTGCCAGAAGAAGTTGGAGAGATGGTCACAAAAGTGGGTACCACAAAGGACTCAATTACTCTGTCACTAGTATAAACACTGTTGCTTACAGTACGAATGATTTTTAAAGTCACATATGTTGTTGAAGTAGAAGCAGGAACAGTGATTGTCTTGGTAACAGTCCAAGAGGAGGTTTCAGCATCAACGGCTGTGCGTTGCACAACGGATTCTTGGCCGTCCTGATTGATGTGAGTGACTTGGTAACAATATGTGTGTAAAACTGTAGTAGCCTTTGGCTCAACGACAGCAGTTGTTGTGAGAGTGATGGTTTTGGTGATGGTAGTAACAGGGGTCAAGGTGGAAGTTTTCTGAAAATTGTAAGTAAATTCTGCGACTGCCACTTTGGTTTCTTCAACACCTGCAGAATTAGTGATAGTAATAGTGTTAGTAACTGTTGAAATTGCAGGATAATCAATTGTCGTTAGGATGGTTTGTGTAGACTCGACAAGCTGAGTTGAAATCAACGGCACTGAGACATTTCGGAAAAGTGGCAATTCAGTCGTAGGCAAAACAACAATCTTTGTGATTTGCTGTGTAATGGTGATAGTATCAATTTCACTTAATGTAATTACTTGAGGAGTGGGTTCTGCAGTTCCAGTGACCGCAGGGGTAATGGTCGCGTAAATGGGCTGGGTCACAGTTATCACTTTTTCATTGAGAGAAACAACAGTGGAGCCAACAGAAGCAACCCCACCAGCTTCTAGAACGGAATTAATCAGTCCCTGCACATCGTCAGAAGGAGCAACAATGGTCTTTGTAATGGTTCTGGTAACTGTAACTTCAGATGACTGAACAATTTTGCTGGTTAAGGTATAAGTAACTTTCGAGGTAGCTCCATTGGGAAATGTAGTTGGAATTGCAGAAGTAATCAAACGAGTGGATAAAACAGGAGTTACTGTAACAACTTCAGTAGGAATTTGAGCAGTAACAGTTAAAAAGTTTATTTTTGTAATAGTTGACGTAGGCTTATATACCTGATATACAGTAGAACCAGGCTTGGAACTCACATGAGTGGTGTTTGCAAAGTACTGTCGTTTATCGAAGAAACGATTGTTCGAGTGGTCCAGACCAGATGCCGTTGAAACAAATAATGTTAAAAAAATAGAAAAAGGCTTCATTATCAAAGGAGAGTAGTTCACGACCAGCGCGAGGAATAACGAAAGACCAAGATAAGAAAAGAATTGCGTGTGGAGAGAAAATTCGAAAAAGAGAGAAAGGAAGGAGGCAGATTGTTCAATATATATTGACTGGTCACAAACTTTTGCTAAATCTGAGCTGAAAGCCCTGATCATTTCTTTTTTTTTTTGATTTTTTGATTTCATTTTATTTTTATTTTTCGTGGACGTATGGTCGTTTTATGAACATTTTTATAATAATTAAAAAATGATGGTCACAAACCAATATGTGTTATAACGTAAACTCGAAAAGACATTGAAGCAAAACAGCCGTTGTTGATTTCTCGGAGATGTTATTTGGTTTTTTTTTATTTATGCAATTGGTTTCTAGGACTCTAGACTGGGAATTTTTCGAATCGAGAAACTGAAAATGAGAGATAACTCTTCGAAAGATATTAATGGCATGGAGAATGCAAATTGTAAAGACTGTATTAAGAACAACACCAACTTTCATATTCTACTTGTTCAATGGAATATCATCGATAATGAATGGCGCAAGGATTTTTATGTTAACGTATTTATATCAATAGTGAGAATGCATGGCAGTTTTAGAGTATACTCCGTCACACCTCTGACAAATAAATATATACATCGTTCTTCTGTGCAGCAGGGTCAGATGCATAAGATCCATTCATGGCTTTTGTCAGAGTTTAGTGCGGTTTATTTGTGACATTCGGGTTTTATATTTAATAGAAAGCTTTGAGTCCCATCATGTTTTCCCATCTCAATATGGTTTTGTGCTTTACTCAGAATAAGGGTGCTTTTTAAGATCCGTCACAGCTGATTTCTTTAAACTCTATATCAATCCAATATATATTGTACCCCTGCAGATCTTGTTCCTAATGTAGTAATTTATTGCCTAAATGACGCGCTTCTTTTCCTAAATGGGATTTTACGTTTAATGGCCGACACATTTCTTTTTAATATCTGTAGATTATGAAAACCAAACTTACTCCGTGATCACAAAAACTTCAGATAGCCTACTCCTTGAAACACCGACCTCCCATGATCTAAAGCCGTGCAAGTAGTAGTAGGAAAAAAAGTTCTTTTGGGCTCAAAACAGGAGTTTCCCTATCGTATTACAAGCTTGATCCAACTTCAACGGCCGCTTGACAGGTTTGCAAGAATATTAAGGGCATTCAGAAGATTTAATAAAAAATATTGTCCAGTGTAGCTTTTCAAAAACGTTGAACGCTAGAAATACAAGGAAAAGATATTTGGGTAATTGAGCATGTACTGCAACATGAATTACCACCAGCATCGAACAACTTGTGCTGCCATCCGTCTAAACTCTGACTCGTTCACATCCTAGACTTCCCCTTCATGCACAAGTGATGAAGCACTGCGCATTAGGCCGAATCTGGTCCATTGTGAAAAAAAAATATTGGTTCTTCTTTCACAAAAGGTTTTATTAAAGTTTTTCTTTTTTTTTTTTTTACGTACAGTGTAAAGGGTTCCACAAAACCAAATATGTTGTCAATTCTTTCTCAAGATCACGAATCATGAACAACAAAATGTTATCACTTTTTTGTAAACAATAACTTTTAATTGATTTGACTGCTACAGGAGTTTACCCATGTATCACGTTAAAAATTCTACTCTTCCATCATTTTCGTCCTTTAAACACTTTATTTATTTAGTTCAAAACTTTTTTTTTACACAAAATTGATTTAGCATTGATCTTCCAAAAAGCAGACCTTAAATCATCTTATGACTTGGAATCATATTATATAAATTTGCTTATGATGAGGTACAATTTGATAACTCAACCCATAGACTTTTATTAGTAGTGTTAATAATTAAATCTTTAAACTTCACAGTCGTTTGATCTGAATAAAAATTTATTTTATCAAACCCTTCTTTTGTTCATAAACTTGCGGTAACACAGCCGGTGAAAAGACAAGATGAACCAGCGATAATATCCCTCTCCTGCTAATTATATTGGAAAAACCCGTCTTTTTTTCTTGTACAGGAAATTAAACATACAAAACTATTCGCATTTTTAAAAGACAGGTACTTCCAGTCGCATCAATCAGATTAGAGAAAAGAAGGGTTGGCAAATGCAAGTATAGCTGACCCTATAATCAAAAGCATGCATCTCTTACATAGCATCCTGGCATTATTCTTATACAATTCTATTTTTTTTTTTTCTTCTTCTTTCATTTGTATGATGAAGTATCTGGGATCTGTGATCTCCCGCCTTGCAATGTATATGAATTCAAATTCAGTGGGTCTTGGTAAAAATAGCAGCGAGGTACAGATCTATATTTGGGAGGGGAGAGAAGAGCTTAATTGTCAACCTTAAATAATTGTACGTGCACTCACGAAAGAAAGGTGAAAAGAAAAAACCTGGAGAGCAAGGAGTGAGAATAATGATACCAGACTACTTTTATTTAAAACTTATCGATTTTCAAGCTAACTATTGAAGTCTGCATCACTTAACTTCCTCCTTAGCCCAACTCATTTAGGATCTCTCTGACAAAAATGGTTTTTGAGAGTTCCCGGCATCGAATTGGTATCTACAAATTTGGATTTTCACAAATGAACGGCAGAAAACCTGTATAAAGTAAAAACCAATACGCAATATCAATTCAGTTTTTTGTTTTTTAAATTCGATTTAGTTGCTTACCACGTATGTCCTTTAGGGCACACCAATTTGAGAACCCTGCAGGACTACACTCTTTACTTTCGACAAGAGACACTACAATAACCCCAACCCAGGCAATTTCAACCCCTGTACAGATGAGTTGGCTATTCGAGGTTTCGATTTTCTGGAACAATTCAACGGTCGAACTATCTTTTCGAACTAACGCCATGTCGTATGCTCTATGGCTAGTATTTTTCTATGTCTTTGGTGGCATCACGTTTGTTCCAGCTATTGGGCTGTGCGTGGTTCTTTTTCTATACTGGTTTTTACCAACAGTTAAAGTTGACACTATAGGAACTACGAAAGCCATTCCGAGTGCGACGTCTACAGCTGATAAATCGACCGAGAGAACAGAAAGGTCTTACAAATTTCCAAATACAGGACACTCTCCTTCAAGCGATCACTCCAAAAAAACCTCTTCTAACTCAAACAGCTCGGTCTCATCGCTCGCCAGTAGTGCTTCGTTGTCAATTGAGCGCGAAGCAGAAACTGGAGTCGAGGCGCACATCACTGGATGGCTTACAGTATCAAAACAATATTTTGTCTATCCTATGGGGGCTGTAAATAGTTCAGCGAAAGAAGTTGATTCGCCTCAAAATGAAAGTGCATACTCGGCTCTTTACAAAAAGATGATTATCTCTAGTGAGCCCACGCCAACAGCAGTGGAAACTGGGACTGATAATTCCTCGAAGAGCAGCGCAAAGAAAACGAAGCTTGTGAAATACTTTGCTGTGCTGCGGCATGGGAACCTATTTCTTTACAACGATTCGGATCAAAAAGATGTGAAGCATGTTATTGTAATTGCAAATCATTTGGTTACCATTTGGCCTCCTCATCTTCCAGATGGAGAGTTGTTTGCAAAGCGCCACTCTATTTGTCTCGTCAAACTTCCTTCATCCGGTGTCAACTCTGATTTTCAACTAGCGGAATTGCTCTCAGATCCATCTAACCCGCCAAAAGATTCATTTCATCTTTACTCTGACATTGTTTCCGAGAAAGAAGATTTCTATTTTGCATTGATTCGTGCATCAAAAAAACATAGCGTACATGCCTCTCTGGTAGATTCGGCATCTCGCTCGTCACTTTTCAATCCCATTTATATGGCCCATCCTATTCACTATAAGAGGGCTGAAATGATGGATTTAATTCAAACCTTGCATTCAACTGACGCCAACATTCAAACAAGATGGTTTAATGCTCTACTAGGCAGAATGTTTCTAGGATTCAAAGACACAACTTCATTTGAAGATTTTTTTCGCACAAGGCTCGTTGCAAAACTTTCTCGTTCAAAGCGTCCTTCTTTCTTGTCCGAGATCCAAGTAACAAAAGTTTCAGCCGGCGAATCAATTCCATATTTTACTAATCCTCGTTTGGTTGAGTTGACCCCCGAAGGAAAAGTTACAGTTGATGTTGATCTCAGTTATTCTGGAAATTTTGCAATTGAAGTGGCAACCAATGCTCTGATTAACTTGGGTTCTCGCTTCAAAACTAGAGAAGTCCCTATCAGTTTATCTATCAAATTACAGCGGGTTGAAGGAAAACTTGTGTTTAAAATGAAGCCACCGCCATCCAACCGACTTTGGTATTCATTTGCGGCCTCTCCTAAGGTATGCTTAATTTTCCTATCTCTTAGTTTGCTCTAATTGGTTTAGATTTCTTTTCGCGTGGACCCTATTGTTAGCAACCGTTACGTCACATACTCTGTGATCACCAATGCAATTGAAAATAGGATTCAAGAAGCAGTATGTTCTTGTAAGTGCTTTTTCCATGTTTGCATACTAATCAGAGTTTTCATAGATCAGAGAATCTCTAGTGGCCCCTTACTCTGACGATTTTTCTCTATTCAACACCCAAGGTGAATTTTATCGAGGTGGAGTATGGGATCCAACACCCCGGTCGTCAAAAGCTACTGATGGAGCAACTGAGATATCTTCCACAGACAGGAATCCTGTTCAAACTACTGACGTTGAAAGAGACAGCTCTTCAGCAAATAATCGGGAACAAGCCAAGAAAGCACGACTGAGACAGCGCAAATCTACCCCTGATCTGAGGGCTTCTCGAGACATTGACGCCGACTCTGAATTCATACCTGATATGCCTTCGACATTATTGAGAAAAAATTTACACAAGCATAAGTCATCCGATGCACTTAGAGCCTTGCCTACCGATGACTCTTCGAATTCATTTGACGACGATATTGATGAACTGCAGCACGTAGACTCCAATGCTAATTTGGGAATGAAAGAAACGCCAGCAGATTCAAAAACAACATTAGCAAGCACTGTGAAGCGATGGGGCAGTTGGTACTTTAAAGATAACACCTCAAATACTGGAAACACCCCAACTAAGTCACCTGATGTGTCAGTATCCAAAAATCAGCCTGCTTCTAGACGCCAATCTGCGCCATCTGAAAGTGTTACTGTAAGAAGGGAGCCTTCATTCAAAAAAAAGTGGCCTCAAAAACAGTCACCGGAAGTCAAGCCAGTCAGTGCCCCTGCCCCGCACAAATTTCCTACCGAGCTCCTCAATTCCATTGCTGATGATAATCGTCCTTCGTTGCGGCCTGCAGCGGGCAGAACCCCTGCGCGTTCGAACTCGATGACAGATACAGCTTCTAATCGCACCATGCAAAAAAATATGATGAGCTCTTATCGTAAAGTTGAGCACGCAAAAAGTGCGTATAATTTGTCAGACTATTCGGAATCTAGTCTGCGTACAGATCTAAATGTCTCTTCTTTGATTGAATCTGACAAAGAAACGAAGGAGTTGGATCAGAATGGTAGCCAGGGCAATTCTCAAACCTCTGATTCCGTTAATCTTCGAAAAGCAAAACCGATTGCTTCTTCTGTTACTAGGGGTTCTATGGGAAGAAAATCATCTGAACCTTACTTATCTTGGAACCGATCTCTATCATTTGGATCTTCTGAAACCTTAGCGGCATCTACGTTGCCTAATTTCAAAGGGGAATTGAACGATCAAGAATGCTCTATTCCTTTAAATGCACCATCCTTGGATCAAGTCCCGATTGAATTAGCTAATAGTGTAACGCCGGACTCAGAAACCAATTTTTCAGTTCCTCTGCTAGCACCACCACCTCCAATGCACGATAGATCTCTTACAAAACGAAGAAGTAAAGATGCCCTTCGTCAAAGCACTTTGCAAAGCAATTCACTTCCTCCATCTTCTACCCAACCCAACTTGGATTCTGTTATAACTGTACCAAAGCCCTCATTATCAGCTGCGCCTTACTCTCATGAGCAGGATCTAAATGACTTTCTCATTGAAACTGCAGCTAAGTATGAGTCTACACAGCTTTTTGATCACCTCTCAATCGACCGCGAAGTAGAGTCTAGTTCGTCAAGCTCCTTGCCTAGGGCAAACTCTCAAAAAGCCAGTGAGAAATCTAGGAATGGGGACGTTTTGTTAGAGTCTTCCTCCTCATTTTCTCATAGCAGCATAACAGGCAGTTCGAAAGCTTCCAGCATCAACTATGACCTGAATGAGTCAACGCCCGTTCTTTCTTATCGCAAAGTCAAATCCAAGCAAAGCCAAGGGTTTAAATTTTTTTAGTTGAGTGAAAAATTCAATCAATCTTCTCTTGCGCTATGTATTGTATTCAAGCCGTTTCTCATCGAACTAAGTGAATATCAAACATGTAAGTCTTTGGACATGAAATTCATTTGACACCATACTTTGTTAAATACCCATATCCTCAATAGTTATTACCATTTCGCTCAAAAACTGTCATGATCGATTCTTTGTGCCTGCTCCAGAAAAATTATTGCTTGGTTGCTGAATAAATTTAGGAGATACTAAAGAGGCTTGTCTCAATGTTTTTTATGCAATATATTAATCAATTACTATTGCAAATAAGTTAAATTTCCAGGTAAATGGAGATGCTAAGAGTGAGTAGACATGCCTTATTTCTTGCTTTCCTGAAAGTAAGATAAAATGGAGGATTGAGACCTGGGAGCTGGAGATACTTTTCTCTTTTTGACTGTCAATTTTGGGGCCATAAGCTGTCTTTTTCGCACCTTTGATTCGTCTTTCGGCGGAGGTTTGGTAGGTTCGTTATTTTGTGAGATAGTTTGTATAGTTTCATCAATGGTATTAGTGATCAGAACTTCCCCAGTTGTCAATGTCCTTTCAGCCGTCTGAGATGATTGATTGTCCAGCTGTAATATTTCTTTGCAGTTATGAAGTGAAACTATTGCAGTATCATTTGAAACCTTGAGCGTTCTAGTGGGAAAATCATTAATTGCTGTAGCAGGTTTAGACTTGGGAAGTGCTGAAAAAAGTGAATGAAGGCTCTGTCTTGTTGAAAAATCAGAGAGGTATCTGGAACACATTTTGAGCTTCCTTGGTTTAACAAACTGATCTCTTCCCCTAATTATCGTTAGTGAATTCATTCACGCACGCTGGATCCATCAACTCACAATACCATAATAGGAGGCAGGAGAGAATTTTCTGTCGAGCCTGGGGGCACAGCGTATTTGCCAGGGATATCAAAATCAGCAAAAATAGGGCAATGGTCGGACCCCAAAAGTTCAGGGAGAATATCTGCTTGGTTGCACACATCAGCTGTTAATTTGCTTGCAAGAATGTAGTCAATCCTTTTTCCTTTAAATAAATGTTAGCGAGCAGTTATTACTCTGATATTATTCAAGGTATGTCAAGCACTCACCAAAATTACGATCTCTAGCTTTTGTTCTTTGATCCCAGCCTGAATTTTCTGTTAGAAACCTGCAATAGCATGAAGAAGCGTCATGCTGACCTGCGGAACTTACATGTATACATTGACATTTTTTGTGGGTGCTTCTCTCGACAGACATCGTGCAGTAATGGAATACGTGAGCGAGCCTGCTTATCCTGATGGGCTGGAGAAGACTCTTTTTCTTCGTTCGTTTCAAGCCAACCTGAAAACATGAGCCTCTCTGGAGTTGACATTTTCCAGGTTCTGACAGCATCCAAATGATGAGTTTCCATGCTTTTCATTGAAAGAGCAGCGGGAACTGATCTCCCCCATTTTTTGAAATAGTCCTCCAATCCATCTGCACTGTCGAACAAGTCTCGAGCGACATTCATATCACCCATGACAATAACTTCCCTCCCCGCTATAATAAGGTTGATTATCCTCTGATTCAAAATTCGAAAATAATTAGTCCGATACTCCTCTTTATTACCTAGTGAATTAGCAGGGCAGTAGAGTCCAAACACAACGCAGAAACCCAAGTCCAAAACAACACTTCTTCCCTCGGAATCTATTTCTTTACCAAGAGATTCGTCAACATCCTCAGGATATCCACCAATACAGTGATGCGGAGGAATATTATTAACCATCGTAGGGTCTTCAGCGCTAGCGTTCTTATCAAGTTGCTCCAAATTCTTGTAGGTCATTCCAGGATAGTCTTTGCTTTTCAGCCAACCTGTGATTCCATCCTCAGCGTGGAAAACTTGAATCTCATCTTTGACGTAAATTGCTACGCCACTATATCCTTTCTTCATATGAGGAAAAGTAAAATATCCTGAGTATCCGGGGACTATAGCCATATTATATGGAACGTCTTTTTCTTGCGTTCTCACTTCTTGGAAGCACAAAACATCTCCTCTCAACTGCTGGAACATGAATTGCAGGGATCTGTTTTGACACCAAGGCTCATATTTCAAGACATTGCGCAATCCACAAACATTGAAGGACACAAATCTAATGTTTTTGGTTCCTAGCTTTGGTGGAGTTATCTCCTTACTAGCGTTCTTAATAGTAGTCATGGTGCATACTGATGCTGCTGTGGGTGTAGTAGGGATAGGTGATTTCCTGTAGAAATACTTTCCCCATATTAAGTTGCATAGGGTAATAAGCTGTCACTATAGGTCTGCTCCTTTAATTTAGAGCACACACGGGACTATCATTAACTATCTAGGAGAGTAAAGAGAAGCGAAAAAAAATTAGAATGAGTATTCAAAGCGATGAGAACGTAGTAGTAAAACTGTTATGAATAAAGCACGGCAACTGATAATTCAGCTGATCATGTAAATGTAGACCAAATTATAGAAAATTACAACCATTGATTCTAGCAGAAGTTAGAAAGTCACACCTGTATCAGATCCTGCTACTTACCTTATCCCATTGAGGGTCTTGAATGAAAGCACAAAGAACTTTCGAACCGGTTTGTAGCAATGGATGTCCAGCAACACTACAAGAAACGTTAGCGCTCTCTCGAGGTCTGTTGCATCTTGACGCTTACATCTGTAGAAATTTCTCAAGACCTTCTCTGCGATGCTCAATAACCTCGTCCGAAAATCTGTTTGTAAACACTTTGCCAGGTAGTGATGGAATTGTGACCCGTGTTGACTCTCTCTCCAGTATATCTCGGAAATATTCAAAGTCGCTGTACCGCCTTCGCACTGACGACTGCTTCAGCTTGAAGGCTGGGATGTTTGTCTGGACAAGTTAATATACCTGGTCAAGGTGCTCACAAAAACATACTCTGCAAATGATTTCATAGTCCGTATACATCTTGCGTGAATAGCCTTTGATTTATTTTTAGTACAAGGCTTACTGGCAGTCGAGTGGAAAGATCATACCATGGGTTTGAGGATTTCGGACCTAGATAACGGGTTAGTAGGTACTTCTCTCAAATTAGTCTATAAGCCAAAACACACCTCAATCTCTAAAAAGTTCTCGGGAACCCCATAGATTTCATCAAACGTTTGTTGCTTAATTTGTGGGCGGGATTCGAAACTCTTGTTGGATTTTGAGCTTTCTGGCATTGAAGCAAACGGTCGGGCAGGAGGGGGCGACTGCATTATTGAGAAAACGGGTGCTAGATGAGTCCTATGAAGGTGATTACAGATGAGAATGAAAACCGCAGAGGGATGAATAAAGCGGGATTCCTTCGTGCTTTAAACGTAGTAGAGCTATTGTGGGAGTAAATTTGTGTGAGTATTTATATGAGGGGAGGTTTCATGGTGGGAATGAAAGGCAAAACATGGCTTAGTCAGTTCTTTTAGATAAACAATATACTACGAGCTTCAGCCAAGCATTGCTCATTGACCTTGACGGTCGTCAAGAAACATAGAAATCAACGGCCGTTGGAAGAAATTAAAGTTAAGTTCTTGAAAGTATAGGATCGAGCAAACTACTGGACAAGGTCATGAAAACGAGATGAGTTAAACTACTACTAAAGGTGGAAAAAACATGGCATGACAGAACAACATCAGAACTAGAAAGAAGCTATTTACAATGAAAAAATAGGAATATATATATATACACAAAAAGGTAACCCTAGTTTGAGCAAAGCCTAATAATGAGCTCCCATGTGCCAAACATTATGACGCTGTTGGGCACTGTGCGGAGAAGATGAGGCGTCAATCCACTATACATGGAAAAGAATCCCTCCTCTTTGATAATGACTTTGAAACAACTTACTAGACCAGTGTATTTGGGCTTGCCATTTTGACTAGGTGCCTGTCGTAATCTTGTGCGCACAACCTCGTGTGGATATGTAATTAGAGAAGCCATAAATTTGGCAGCTCCAGCAGCTCCAGAAGTAGCGCACCAGTTCAAGATCGAGTCCAATTTTGAAGAGACGGCCCCGTTAAGTTTCCTGTGCTCTTCACGAGATTTGATGAACAGTTTCATTTGCTCATACAGAACCCATTGAATAGAACTCTCCGCCACTCCAAGATACGAAGCCGTCAGCCCTCTGTAAAGTCCAGGAACACCTTCTTTTCGGATAACCTGAGTGATACAATCCCAACTATTTTTGTACTGCCTTGTGCCAGTTGATGTAGCCTTGTCAAGTTGTAAGCGGGTCTTCACCAACCAGATCGGATTAGTTGCAGTGGACGTAACAATACCGGCACATGCTGCTGCGGCGAGATGGACTTTCGTTGATTCTTCTCCGTTATTGAATCTTGTTGAGAAAAAGTCTTTGCCAATGCCATATGTGAAGAAGTTGATGGATCGAGCAGGAATCACTCCAACCAAGTTTGGACCAAGTCCCTTGAACAAGGCACTAATACCCTCTACTCTGTAAACATTGGTAATGATCCCAACTGTGTCAGCTACATGTGAAGCAGCTTTTCTAATAATGGAAGCATTTGCAGAGACAGATTTGGAGTACTGAGCTTGGTAGATGTCACTTTGAAGTCGAGTTTTAACCACATCTAGAGGACATGTAAAAAGGGCACCTGCCATTCCACCAGCACTAGAAAAAAAATTTAATAAAACGCGAGATGTAAGAAAAATGTAACATACCCTCCAGCAACAAAGTGAAGCCAAGGACTGACGTTCGACTTCTCAAGAACCTTTTCGCTGTGAGAAAGTTTCGAGGGTTTAATAGTAGGAATTACAGGAAGCGACGATGTGTGATCTTCATCGCTTCCTAGAGATTCAGCATCTTTTGACGGACCCATGGGCCAAATTAACTGGGTGCGATTTTGCTTGGATTCACTCATGGGTGGCAATAAATGTAGATCACTGCCAGCTGGTAAATGGTGGCACGTCACAAGGCAAATAAAGAGAGTATAAGACAGGAGATTAGCTGTATACTAACTTGCTAGACTTGACAAATACCAGCACTTCTTCAGTTCTTGATTGATGGGGAGGAACATGAAATTTTTCAATCCGCTTGACTGGGAATAAAAATAAAAATAAAAAAATAAACGACTTTTTTGTCCCAAATCCAAGTAAAAAATTGAGCCCAAAAATTAAATAACTAAACCCTCTGCATCATATTTTGAACTAAGGTGAATGAATGGAGTCTGAGTGAAGCATCGTTTCACAGCAAGACAAATTCTAAGAAAGCGGAAAAGGAATCATGCCTGGAATGTCTGGACTTTTATACATTTTGATAGAGAAAATATGAAGCTATAAACAGTCGTTTAAATGTAGGTTTCGTAAGCAATGGGGGTGATGGTCTCAGGGAGATTGCTGGCAACAGCAACAACACTAGACTCTCTTGGCTTGACAGGCTGTCTCTTGAGCTGAACAGTTTCACCCTTGGCCTTAGCCTCAAGCTTCAGGGCAGCGTTGGACTTGACACGGTTAAGGAACTCTTGTCTGCACTTGGAGTGCTTGACGTGCTCAACACGGAGGTTGACACGCTTCTCAATGTATCTGTTGCCAACAACCTTCTGAATGATGACACCAACAGCAGACTTGGTGACATTGTAGACAATACCAGTCTTACCGTGGTAAAACTTGTGGGGCATTCCCTTTTGAATAGAACCGTTGGCCTTGATGTCAACGATATCACCAACCTTGTAGATCTTCAAGTATGTCGACATGGCAATGGTGCCATGCTTCTTGAAGTCACGCGAGAAGGCGTAACGAGTACCAGATCTGTAACCGCGGCTGTGGAATTGGAGTTAGCAAATGCTGTTGAATGAACATGTTGATCCCTGGGTCGAAGAAGTACCACGCTGGTGAGATAGCTTTAGCCAAAACATGAAAGCAAAATTAATGAGTAGTCTAGGCAAATGTCGAAAAAAATGTTTGTAGCATTTGTCGATATGCCATCAAGGCTCTTGTGAACACAACTTCGTCTCAACCACTCTCTATCACACTCAACGGCCAGCCTTACAACGCAGGGTTTAACCGAATCCAAATATCAAAACTAGGAAAAAAGAGCGATAATAACATACCTCTTACCCATTTTTACTGTTGTACGTAGATACTGTTGATGCTATGACAGCGATGTGAAAGTCGAAGGTAGCACTTGGGTTAACCTGCAAAATTTCTGCCTGTCACTTTTTTTCTTCTCTTTGGGTTAAAAATTTCCTAATAAAGTAGTTGAAAAAAGAAGTTAGGGCACAGCCCTAGATGATACCATAGCAATAGAATGAAAAACGCTTAGTCAATATCTAAATTATGCTTATTTTTTTGTTACCTAAGATAATTTGAAAGTGGTTTCAACCTTCTGGCCGTTGTAGCCCAGAAATCACAAACCCGAACATGACCGAAGTGAAATAGAGCACAAATTAAATCACAAAATCAATCAAAAAAGAGGATAGATCACAAAAGAGGTTCTAAGCTTAAATGTATTACTGGCTTGTGAATAAGAGCTTCAGAGAGCCCTTGGGAAAATTAATGTGACTACTATTTAGTATGCTTCAAGTTTCTCATACCTAGCATCATATTCTCTATAAAACCAGAAGCAACGTTTTTGTTTAATTGATAATTTTTTTTTTTACATGATATGTCGTAAATATTTACTCCTCATCATCAGCGGCGTCGTCACCCTTGCTGGCAGCGGCCTGATGCTTTCTCTTCACACGGCCAGGGCGACCACCACCGTAAGGAGAAGTGGCAGCAAAGTCAATGTGCTTCTGAGAGTCGAGACGGACAGTGAAAGAAGGAACATTAACAATCTGCTTTCCAACACGGATGTGTCTCTGTCTAATCAAAACACGGGCGTGGTGCACAGACTTGGCAAGACCAAGCTTGAAAACCTGGGTCTGGAGTCTTCTTTCCAAGAAATCCTCAACACGAAGAGCCAAGACGTAATCGAGCTTCATCTTGTCCTCAGACAAGACACCAATGCGAACAAGACGTCTGATAAGGGCGTTACCCTCGAAAAGACGCTTGGGGTCCTTCTCGTCACGGGTCAAAAGATCACGAGCAGCACGTCTGATCTTGGAGAGCTGGAGGCCAATTCTGTAGATTTCTCTCTTGTTCTTCAAACCGTACTCGCCAGCAAGCTTGAGCTCGGCATCGAGACGGGAGAGATCGTAGGCCCGTCTAGGGACGGTGGAAGTCTTGGAGTATGTTCTAGGAGCACCTACACGAAACAGTTAGAACACAACTCCATCAAAATATATATAAAAAAAACAAAAAAATATCATCAAAGCTGTCGAAAAGCAAATGAACGGATCTACAGAAGTTGCAAGTTGGGCTGAATTTTCTCAAGAAGTATTCCGCTCTCAAGTTCTCTCAATGACGAGTTCTGACGGGGAGAAAAACCCATTTCTGATCGAAATAAATCAAGTCGAATGAAACTGGTCGATAGGATTGTCGATCTAATCTTTGAAAGCAAAAGATATCATATCACTTACGAGGCATTTTGTGATGACGGACCGCTGTTGTCGATGGTGGTTCTCAAAGGTCTGACAATTGCAGGAATTTTTTTATCAGTCAGAAATCCCTTACCATCCAGATGCGCAACGATCGTTTCTGAGAGAACTACCCACAGTAACTTTGAGACTGCTAAATGTCCAAAAGTAGTAATTTAATTACTACCCAACGCAAAAGCCCTAACATTATCAGGGTTAGGTGTATGTTCCACTCCAGATCCTCACTCTGAGACAATTTGGCTGATCTCACACCCAAGGTGTCGTCGCACAGACTTTGAGTCAAGATCATGGTCAAAGTGATTTAGATGCCAGGACTCTACTGATGAAGTATTTGAGCTTGTCAATTGAAAATTGTCAATTGACTGTTATTCGATGATTGAATCAGTTGCAGATGCATCAAAGCGTAATTACATCCAACCACTGGCGCCATCTATAGCCAGACTACTGCAATCTCAAGTAGATGTCAGTTCATACGCGGAATGCATCGCTGAGGTGGTGAAAAATAGTAGGTGGACTTAATTTCTCATTAATCCTAGCGTCTAATATATGGCACAGGTATTGATGCAAACGCCACAAAAATATCCATTTCATTGGAGGTGCCTTCATTGTCTTTCACAGTAGTTGATAATGGAGATGGAATTACACCTCAGGATCTCAAATGTATATGCATACCAGGAAATACATCCAAATTTCATCAAGGCCTCGATGAGCCTTTTCGTACATTTGGCTTTAGAGGTCAGTCTCTTTCTAGCATTGGGTCTCAAGCTATGCTTTTAATTAGTTCTAGACACAAGGATTTCAATCGGGCACTATCAATCCGAATTAATAATGGAGAACGAAGCCAGGTATACCAGGCGTCGGAGTCGCTTCCAGATTCAACAACCACTACTGTTCGCTGCAGCGACTTGTTCAGCAACTATCCAGTGCGCCAGAAGCAGGTTCTGTCGATTCCTGAACAGACCCATATTGAGCAACTGAAACGTTACATCTTTCCGATTGCTGTTGCTTACGAAAAAGTCTGCATTTCACTTCATGGCTCGAATTTCCGCCGACTGTTCTTCGTTTCAGAGTATTCAAAGAAATCCAAATTTCCCCGAAATATAGAACTCCTGAGGGCTATACATGGCTCACCGATTGCCAAAGCATGGGATATTGTTGAAGCACGGTCAAGCAACTCGTCTGCAAAAGCAACGATATGCCACAATCAGGTGTCATCAAAGGCTAGTCAGCATATTGGTGAGTAGCAATCTTAGATTTATGCGATTGCTAACCAAGGCTAGTCATCAATGGCCACATGCTCGAAGAATCAACTTTATACCAAAATCTGGAGCAATTTTTTGCCAAAGCTGGTTTTGCAGACCATGTGAACCCAGTCTTATGCCATCCTGCATACATCATCGATATATCGTATCCAGTTTCAATGAAGGACTACATTCTTGACCCCACTAGATGCATCTACTCTTCTGAGGTAAGCTCCCAGTTGACAGAGACCTTTTAAATTAACTAGAAAAGGATTTTGATTACATACAGAAACTTATACTTACTGTATGCACAAAGTTTTTGAGGTTCAATGGCTACATGCCCTCATCTTCAACGACCGGGATTAAAAGAGCATCCATTTTGTGTAATAATCAGTCAGACCGATTGATAGAGGGTGTTCCTCTGTTATCAAACGCCAGGCATGCATCATATAATTTGAAGGAATGTCAGGGAAGGCTTTCCGTAAGTATTTTTCATTTCATGATTTTTTCCATGTTTAACGAGGTAGGGGCCGTCATGTCATGGCCCTAGACCTCAATCGAGAATGCACATGCGGAGGCTCTCTCTGAAGGTCAATTTTAGTGAAGTAGCAGATCAGCTTCTTTTTATTTTTTTTTGATAATTCTAACTATCATAGGAAGCACGGGCTGGTTCGAAATTCAATCTACCACAGCTGGGCACCAAAGCTGCTTCTAACGAGTGGGGATCAGCATTATCCCGTTTTTTTACGAAATCAACTTCGAAGTCAATTCTTGACTACAAAATTTCAAAATCTAGTTTGAAGTCTTGCCGGGTTGTGTCACAAGTTGGTGATAAATTCATATTGACTATATGCCCTACTGAGATTGGGCAGCATTTACTTATAATAGATCAACATGCTGCTGATGAAAGAGTGAAGTTAGAGCACTACCTCAGTGTGCTCACTTCAAAGGACCTTCAGATGACTGCTACTGCTCTTGAGCCTTTTGCTGCTCTCGATATTTCTGATCATCAGCTCGTTCTTCTGAAAACCTATGCACCAATATTTTCTCAGTTTGGCATTAACTATGAGTTCAGCAAATCTGGATTATCACAAGTGATTATTACTCATGTCCCTAAGTTGTTATCGGATAAACTCATATCAGAGAATCAGGCACAAGCTAAGAGGGAGCTTCTGATACAAACTGTTATTGATCATGCGACCCAAATTCATGCTGGAAAGGTTTCGAGATTTCCTGTCTTACATGAGAGTCACTGGACAAAATCAATACGGAATTATCCAAGTACTTTGATTGATCTGTACAAGTCCATGGCATGCCGAAGTGAGTATTCTTACTTTAGAGTGACTTAACTAACTCCTTATAGCTGCCATTAAATTTGGGGATAAGTTGGCCATTTCTAGGTGTCAACAATTGGTTGGAGAGCTTTCGGAATGTGTTTACCCTTTCCAATGCGCACATGGACGTCCGTCGATGATTCCACTTGCAGATCTATCTTAAGAATAAGAAGTAGCTGCAAGTTCGCTACATCTTGTTAGCTTTCTTTCTGTGTTACGCGGTAAGTACTATTGGTTTTTCAAGTATCATTCCAAAAATTTATTGACTATCAAGGAGTAATATTTGTGGTCCACGCAGAGTTATTCTTTACGGTGCTGATCGAATAGCTGCCACTGTCATCAACTACTCTTGATGGTTGACGCAAGGCGCGGCGTTCATATGCAAAATAGGTGTGCTTGCCCTATTTATAGGAAAGAAGATTTTTACTCTCTCTGGAGTTGAAATCGGATGGCGAATTTTTGCAAGCTCTCCAGGGAAACTACCCAAATATACGGCAGTTTTTCATGCCCCTTCGATCAGAGTTTTTAAGCCTGTCGATAAAGAGATAATTGATGCCTTACTAAAATTATTGAAGCTAATCTGCAATTACGGTGCTGGACTCAATTATTATGATGTGCGGCATCTCACTCGCCGAGGCATCAAGCTTTCAATCACATCAGGCGTAGTAAGTGCTTCCAAGGTTGATAGCCATATTTATTTAATTTTGGCTGCATTAAGAAAATTTTCTCATGCTGCTCATATATTGCGACTAAAAGAATAATGGAAGAAGGGTGTTGAACTTGCCCATGATCTCAAAGGAAAAGCACTAGGAATCATTGGCATGGGAGTAATTGGCCAAGCATTGCGAAAACTATCCAAGGCTTAGCAAACGATTGTATTTCAATCGCCATCTTCTGGTTGAAGAAGTTGAGAAGACCTTGATTTACTTAGATACTTTTGAAGAAATATTATCCAAGAGAGATGTGGCCACTTTGAACTGTCCCTTGAGCGACAATCCATATTGTTTGATCAACAGGGAAACGGTAAACTTAAAGGCGGAATCATCATAACCAACACTGCAAGAGGCAAGGTCATTGATATAGAAGAACTTGGTTTAAGGCATTGAAAGAAAAAAGTTGGAGCAGTCGGCTTGAATGTATGAAAATGGATTATTGAATAACCCCAAAGCTTTACGTGCTTATACCTAAGTGTGAACCTTCCTCAGTTGAATGCAAAATTAAGATGGAGAAGTTGTTTGGTGATTGACAATATATACGCTTGGCTATCATAAAAGAACTTATGACTCTTGCCCCAGAGTAACGACAAATGTTTGAGAAGGATTAGAAGTTTTTGAAATGCTATGTTTTAATGCGGCCAACGATATGTCATTCAATAAGGGAGGCAGCAAAAATGCTGGAGTTAGAGTATCAAGTCCTAGCTAGGCTGAAAAGAAAAACCACTGGGATGGCTCTCACAGAGTGAAGCTGCTTAGAGAAATTCAACTTGGCATTTGGGTAATCACTCAAATGTATTTTACTCATCAACTTGAAGTTGTATGATTTCGATCTCTGTCAATGCTCGTCTCAACGAGTGCAAGGGTGGAACAACTTGAAGTAGGCTCCTAGTAGGTTTCTGAAAATAAATCTTCTCACAGCAGATCTAACATATTAAAAGGATTATGGTCTTACATCATATTTCGGTCCGCAGTACGAGGTTTAGCGCGAATGATGTTGTCAACTCTCAGCAAAAGTTCAACAGCTTCAGAAGCGCTTGATACAACAGCGCGTTTAAGCTTATAACTTTCAACAATACCCAATTCGCGCATATCTGCTACCTGGCCTTTTTCTAGATCAAGCCCCGAGGTAGTCATACCGTTGTAAATAGCTGATCTCAGCTTGGCTACAAGTTCGCTTGCATCGAAACCGGCGTTGTCCACCAGAATATTAGGGAGCTGGCGAAGGGCAACAGCAAAAGATTCAATCGCCAATGCTTTCTTTCCATCTGCGTTTTGAGCTGCTCTATCAACAGCCATTGACATGAGCATCTCAGCACAACCACCACCAAGCGTGGTTCGGGTCTCTTGAGTAGTTTGAGAAAGAACTGAAAGAGCATCATGCAGAGAACGTTCAGCTTCTTCAAGCACCTGCTCAGTAGCACCACGGAGAACAATAGTGCAAGCCTCACCAGTTGCAACTCCCGAAAACTTGATCATAGTATCCTCACCAATGATGACCTCTTCAATGGATTCGCAGGTTCCCAGCTGAACAAGTTCTGGGTGGTCAAAAGTAGAAACTACTTCACCTCCAGTCACTAGAGAAAGCCTTTCTACACCTTCGAAATCAGCATGCTCAATAGAGTTGATACCAGCCTCAGTAAATAATTGTTCCGGCCAGTTGTAAATAAGCTGGCGATTGACAAAACATGTAATTCCGTGAGCTTTAATCTTCTCGACCTTCTCTCTCATTTTTTGCTTTTCTGCCTTTTCAAGTTCAGCTAGTTTACTGGTCGAATCTACCTTAAACTTGGCTCCAAACACCTTGACTTTATCAGTATCCATTGGGGTATTGGCAATCAGAATCTTAGCATTCTTAATTTTCTTGGGTTGCTTGACACCGAATCGTTTGTTGAGAATGAAACCCTCATCCAAGTAGGAATCAGACAGTTTTCCACCTGCCTTTTTGATGATTTGAATGTGCTCGAGGTTTGTGGATCCTTTGAGTCTCAGAACAGCATCAACTGCAAGTTTTGAGAAGTGGTCCTTGTCCTGACTAAGAATCTTTGAGCTCAGAGTAGTCCTTGCGATAGAGATCAAGTCTTTTCTAAATTGTTCAGGGTTACCAGAGGAATCCAAGGCGGACTTCTCAAGGATTTCTAAAGCAGCTTGACTGGCAATGCGGTATCCCTCGATAATTGTTTGAGGATGAATTTTTTTATCCACCAGCTTTTCAGCTTCTCTGAGAAGTTCTGCAGCAAGAACAGTAACAGACGTGGTTCCATCTCCAACTTCATCGTCTTGAACCTTGGAAATGTTAACCAAGACCTTTGCAGCAGGATTATCGAAAGGAATGGAGCTCAAAATGGTAGCACCATCATTGGTGACGAGAGAATTGCCACTAGAGGCAGAGGTCAGCAATTTATCCATTCCTTTCGGTCCAAGAGTGGTCTTGACTAAATCACCCACTGCAATTGCTCCGACAAAAGCAGACAATCCTATTAACAGGTTAGCAAACTAAGATTCGTCCTTCTCTGATCCAAATACTCACGAGCATTCTCGGCACGCTCTTCAACAACTTGATCTCCAAAGATTGGAACGGACTTAAAACGTTAGCAAAAAAAAAAAAAAAAGGGATACGAAAAAAGACCAGAAAAATTCATCAATTATAACACACCATGATGGATTCTAGTAAAAGCGCGTTTGAATCAAATCAAAAGTACTTTGGACGAGTTTAAAGAGGCTTCTGCTGATTTTGCAATCAAGAAAGTTTTGAAATTTAGAAGGTGTTGTTACCCTACTTGGAAGCTGCCATCTGGCGCTTCTATGTACAACTATGGTACATAGTGTCAGTAACGTGAAGGAAGGGAAAAAAAAAAAAAAAAAAAAAAAAAAACAATCACCACCCAGACAGTACTTTCTCCTTCAATTCTTTTCCTTATCATATTCTTTCACCATTCTTTTCTAGCAAGACGACTATATCCATTATTCGCTTGAAAGCCTCTTGTCAGTCTGCTTATTTTTGCTCCAAATCATTTCTCTATTCTTGTTGAACTCTATACTTTTTGTGAAATTACAGCCTGACCCCTTGCACCTTCTCCAACCCACAATGGAAATTGATCGCGACGTTCAAATGGAAGATGTGGTAGATGATTGCTCTTTAACTCTAGAGAGCGAAGCTCATCAATATGGAGTATCTGTAATGACTCGCAATATTCCAGGGGAATTGTCATCCCAAGCATTGAACCAGCTTGATGCTTGGATTGAAAGTCTCAGCCAATGTTGCCCGCTTTCCGAAGAAAATGTTGAGACGCTTTGCAACATGGTATGTCAAATTCGACTATTTTGCTGTTGTTAAACTTCTAACGCGTCTTAGGCCAAAGATCTTTTACAGTTTGAAGAAAATGTTCAGCCAGTCAATGCTCCTGTTACGATATGTGGAGATGTTCATGGCCAATTCCACGACCTAATGGAGCTTTTCAAAATCGGAGGTCCATGTCCAGATACAAATTATTTATTCATGGGAGATTATGTTGACCGAGGATACTACTCTGTGGAAACTGTTTCTTATCTAGTGGCAATGAAAGTCAGGTACCCTAATCGACTGACAATTTTGAGAGGCAATCACGAGTCAAGACAGATCACCCAAGTTTATGGGTTCTATGATGAGTGTTTAAGAAAATACGGAAATGCAAATGTCTGGAAGATGTTCACAGACCTGTTTGACTTTTTCCCTATTACCGCTCTGGTGGAAAACCGAATCTTCTGCTTGCACGGAGGATTGTCGCCTAACATTGAAACTATTGATAACATTAGGGACTTGAACAGATTCCAAGAGGTTCCTCATGATGGCCCTATGTGCGATTTGTTATGGTCTGACCCTGATGACCGTGGTTCCTGGGGAGTTTCGCCTAGAGGAGCTGGGTTTACCTTTGGACAAGATATTTCGGAGCAGTTTAATCACACCAACAACCTCTCACTTATCTCGCGTGCACATCAATTAGTTATGGAGGGTTATAGCTGGTCTCATGAGCAGCAAGTTGTTACTATATTTTCTGCGCCAAATTACTGCTACAGATGCGGTAACCAAGCTGCTATCATGGGTGTGGATGAGGACCTGAACAACGTTTTGTAAGTATTTCCGCATTTCTTGAACCTATCTTTTACTAACGCCTTCTAGTCTGCAATATGATCCTTGCCCCCGTCCTGGCGAACCCTCAGTATCACGAAAGACTCCGGACTATTTCCTATAATTTTATTTTTTCATTTTTTTTTTTTTTTTCATTTTTTTTTCATTCATGATCCAACTAACTATTTCTGGATAAGCCTGTAATTAATCTGATAGCTTTGAGGCACGGTCTAATGCTATATCACACATTGCCTTAGAAGGAGGTTAAAAATAATGTCTCTTGAGTAAAAATTTGTCAAATATACTTACGTTGAATGCTTCTTCACACTCCAGGTCGTAGTTGTTTCTCGCTATTCTCCTTTTCATATCTTCAAAGATGACAGGTCGAGAGCGCCCATTGACAAAGACAACATATCTCAAACCTGGAAATGTGGCTTCATACTGATTGTTTAGTTCGTTCAGTTTGTCAGCCTCGGCCTTGTTATCTTGAGTTAGACTGGCCTGCTCAGCTTGAGAAAGAACAGATTCCACCTTCTTGGCACCAAGACGAGGATGAGCAGCGATAATGGCAGGGATCGCTTCGGTTGATGAGGGTGATCCCAGCAAAGTAAGTAATACCTTTCTGACTGCTTCGATAACTTCAGCATAGCCTGGATAGCCTGAAAATTGAATCTCGCTAGTTATAAGCGATTGCAGAGTTTGGCACGGTTCGAATAATAATGAAAGAGCCTGCTCCTGAGAGGCTCGAGAAGCACTGACAAATTCAGAGAAAGAAAGCAGCGTCACCATGATGTTTCTATGGATGTGAGAAGAAGAAATAAATGAAGTTTGGTGTAGAAACAAATGTTTATGCTACAAGCTTAACACCCCGAAGAAACTCGGCCTGCTCCGATAAGGGCTGCAAAGATGGCAAAATCATCCGCTCCCAGCATTCAAGAAATCTCTTCTCATACTTTTTTTTATTATTACCATGGATAAGGAGATATCCCTCCTGAAATGATTGTCAGGAGGATATTTAGTTCAATAACCCAGCAACCTTGTTTAGCAAACTTCAATTATTATGGTCGCTGTACCCATACTGGGGTTTGGTTGAACTATAACAGTTCTTTCACCATGAATGACGTAACTAATTATGTCATACATCTTTATATAATTCCATTTAGTGACTAATATGTGACTAAGATTTTTATCGAGGATTTGGAAGTGACACTGAGAGTCTAGCCATGTTGGCCATGATGGCACAAATTTCAACGATGAGCAATGATAAATATTTGGAAATTGTTGTAGAGACAATCGTTGAAGATACTTGAAATAACCACTACAAGCATATCAATTTTATATAAAATCAAACCTAGACTGGTGGAGAATGTGCCTCTTGAATTTTACAGGGAGGTAACGTAACACTCCTTGAACTACCTTTGTGAAACCCCTATACCACCTAACCTGGGAAGAGTATGATGCAGAGCTCTGATCAATGAATCAGAATCTGCAATATATTGCATGCCAGAGCTTTACTAAACGTTTCTTTAAGACCACTCAGGGGCAGTTGGGTTTGAAAAAAAAGAGTCAAGTGAGTTATGAGCAGTCTAACTTTTGATCAAGACATCCAGAAACAAAAATTGTAACTGAATAGCAGCAGCAGGCATCTAAATTGATTTGGAATATACATAATTTTAAATTTTTGAGGGAAAGAAATTAAAAGCAGTAGCGGACAGATGAATCCTGCTGGCACCCGGTTCAACAATATATCTTGTATCTTAAACGGTCAATCTATGGAAAGAATTACTGAGTATGCTTGTCAAAAAACAGAAGAACTGTTAGACCACTTTTGTTCATGAGCCTTGCCAACAGTATGTGGATTTCGAGAAAAATTTGAGACCTGTAATCGAGATTGAGTTTGATTTGCTGGACAATTCTTATAATTCTGGCATTGATGTGACCACATCAGCAATTCACAACAGTGAAATGCTGGTATGCAAACACTTATTGTTTATCAATGATGGCAGTGTCAAAAATTTTTTTTTCATCATAGCTTTCCATGGACCACGTTCCGGCACCAAGATGTTAAATAAATATTACCCCCAATAAGAAGTAATCTTTATAGAAAAAAAAATCATCGCAGCATTAAAAAAACTTATCATTCGGTTACATAACTAACACTATGACTTGAGTTAACTAAACTATGACTTATTTCAATTATTTAAGTTGGAGCAAATCAAAGATTTCAATTGCATTTTTCTCAAATGAAATTATTGGTGGACAGACCTCAGAAGAACCTAAGTGTCTACTTTCTGTCAGGCAACATGGTAGTTGACATCAATATATGCTTGGTACGGTGATTATGGATAGGATTGGTAGGAATCGCAATGCTTCCTTAGTCGTCTTCGAATATGGTGACTGGTGTAGAAATATCAACCCTCATCTCACACGAGCAAGCTGCAGTAACCAATAGCATTTCTTGGCAGCTTCACTCAGTGCAACATACTCAGCTTCAGTCAACGAACTGGCAGGAAACTTCGGTTTGCGGCAGGCCCAGGTGACAGGCGAACCAGACAGCATGAAAACAGGGCCTGTGTATGAAGGGCGGTCATTCAGGTCCTGAGGAAAGCCGGCGTCGCAGTAAGCACAGGTTGAACTGGTCCTGACGAGTGTACTCAGGTCCAAAATTGACTGTGCGACAGGAGTAGCAAAGCGTATGCTTGGCGGCGGCCATAGGAAGCTCCTTGGGACGTTACTGTTGAACAGGGTTCTGGCTTTGTGTCGCAAGGCGGCAAATCGTTTGTTGGTTTTGCAAGTAGGTCAGAACCCTCAGCCCATATTCGGGTGGCTGGAACATTTCTTGAATGTTCAGTGTGACTGTCTTACTATATTGGGTAAGTCTTTTGTGGCGACTCACAAGAAAAATTTGATAAAGAAAATTTTTCTTTGTTCCACAAAATTATAAATAGGATTAGTTTTCTCTTTTACTTTCTTTCTTCTTACTATATACTTTTTTGTATCAATCCAAACTATCTTTTGTTTCTATCTTGTCAAACATTCTCTCGTCAACCATCTTCTCTTCACCATGACTATCACTGCTTCCTTGTTGCAACAGATAGAAACAAAAGATAGTTTGGATTGATACAAGAAAGTATATGGTAAGAAGAAAAAAAATAAAAGAAGAAATTGTTGCAACAAGGAAGCAGTGATAGTCATGGTGAAGAGAAGATGGTTGACGAGAGAATGTTTGACAAGATGGAAACAAAAGATAGTTTGGATTGATACAAGAAAGTATATGGTAAGAAGAGAGAAAGTAAAAGAGAAAACTAATCCTATTTATAATTTTGTGGAACAGAGAAAAATTTTCTTTATCAAATTTTTCTTGT